>PVLD010009447.1:0-76981 GCA_004027595.1 Dinomys branickii | reverse complement strand
TTTTTGTCTTTGGATTTTTGGTTTTTGTGTTTTTTCTATTGTTGAGAGAATTGATTGTCTGACTAAATTTGCATGTCTGTATATGGGTTTATGTATTTACACTTCAAAGATATCAATGGATAAAGCAATGACCACTGTTGAGATCATATCACCTTGTCTATAGATTAGTTGTGATTGTACTATTTTTTATGCTAATTGGCGTCTGTTTGTCAATATGTTTTTGTACTTTTATTTTTTTTAAATAAAAAAAAATATAAAAAATAATAGTGAAAGACTACAAAAAATCAATTCAAAAGGTGCTAGATGATGCAAAGAAATAACATAAGATTGATCAGCGTCAATGTAAAAGCAGGAGGTAGCACAAATGACATAAAAAAACTCTGTTCACAGAAGTAATGGCAGAAAATTTCCCAAATATGGAAGAGGAATTTTAAATACAGACAGGTGAGGTATAAAGAAGTCTAAATATCCATAATGAAACAAAAGCTACACCAAGGCATACAATAGTCAAGATCCCAGAAACTCAACCCAAGAACAGACTGTTAAAAGCTGGTAGAGAAAAGAAACAAATCACCTATAGAGGAAAGTCCATGAGAATCACAGCAGACTTCTCAACACAAACCCTTAAGTCAAGGGCAGCTTAGAGTGAAGTATCTCAAGCTCTAAAAGGAAACATCCCCAGACTGATGTACCCTACAAAACTAAGTGTTAAACTTAATGGAGAAATAAGACACTTTCATGACAAAGAACACCTGAAGAAATTCATGACCATTAAACTCGCATTCCAAAATGTTCTGAAGGACATTTTAGAAAGAGATTATGAGGACTACAACTCTATAATCTCCAACAGGATGAATCCACCTGGCAAAGCAAGTAGTTAAACAAAGGGTGGGGTGTAAGAAGAGAACTCACAACTGAAAAATAACATGACAAGAATAAGTCAATACATAGCAGTTATAGCCATCAATGTTAATGATTTCAGTTCACCAATCAAAAGAAACAGACTGCCAGAGTGGATCAAGAAGCAAGACTGTGTGCATTACCTAAGCTTGTATTTACTTCTATGGGTTTGTCTTACTATGATGAGTTGTGGGAATGTCTGGTAGGAATTTGTTGGGTTAATAAATTCTTATTGTAGACTTGAGAGATTTTTCCAATGTAAAACAACAACAATAACAAAATCTCAAGTTCATTCATACATCTTTAAAGTCACAAAATTCCCATCAACAAGGGGAAAAAGTATCTTAGAGTAAAATGTTTGGTTTGAAACTGTTTGTGGTCTTCATAATGCATTATATCTGTTTCATGGTCCATTGATGGGTCACAAAGAAACTACTCATTCATTTGACCAAAGCAAAGTCAGATTAAACAGAAACTGTTTATATGATAGTCACAATAGTACAAATTATAACCCAAAAGATTATATTCTTACTTAATTTTGTATTTTCACTGAGATTATGCTTTGGCAAGTGTCAAGGAAAATCTTATTAATTTGTGAAGTATTTTGAACTCATTAGGAAAAGAAGAATATAGATGTGGTAGGTTAATTGCTATAACATTTGTAAAATCCAAACTTAAAATTTCCTTTAGTAGTCTCTGAATTACTAATTATTTGGCCTGTGAATTCATGTAGAAAAAAAATTATTGAAGAGCACTGTGAGGATGGATTAGAAGAGCAGATAATACTATCTAAAGCTGGGTCATAAACAGCACAATAAGTCAGTGCCTATAAGTATCATAGAAATACTTCATTGGTGCTCAGTAACACTGACACTAACAATAACAAACTTTCTCATCAGAAATTTATTGGATCTTCCATCCCCATGCAAAATCTTCCAGAGGATTCTTTATTCAGCTGAAATGCTCTCTTGCATGATGTTCAAATGAGGATGAAATAAAGCCTGAGAATGTGGTCAGGGAGAGTGAGATGGAATAAGCAGACCAAAAAATATTGAACCAGAATGTAATGCATGAACTGAAGTACATCTGGTGAGTCTGCATGCCACTGCTCTATGCTAGAAACCATTAAAAACCATTTGAGGCGATCAAAAAATTGCTGCCCAGGTGCAGCAATTTATATTTTGAAAATGAAATAAATCTAGTGGATACTGTGGATGAAGAACTTGCAAAATCTTATTAGAAAAATAAATCTGTTTTGAGTTGGAGGAGTGAAAAAATTCCTAACAAATTATGGGAGTAGAAGTGTTGCAAAACTCAATACATTCATGTTTATTCAATAATCACACACATGTTCCATTAAGAAATGCAGAAAATACTGCAATAAATATTGACTTTCACAGCAAAATGTACAAGTATATGTGCAAGGAATAATGAGTCCTTTACTTGACAGTTTGAGAAAATAGGAATGTTGAGCCATTTACACAGGTTGAAAAATAAGAAAGCTGTCTTCTTTATTAGCAAGGAAACATATTTTGAGTTGGTTGTGTGGAGATTGTTCAACTGACTTGAATCTACAGGCAGAAAAACCAATTTGCATTCGGTTCTTTTTTGAATATAAGAAATCATGGAATGAGGTCAAGTCTTGGGGCTCTTTTTATTTGGGAATGGCAAAAAAGAGTGGATCACTCATCATCTCTGCCACCACCAGGACTAGTGCTGTAGGGTCTGGGGGCTTTTTTGGAAATCATGTTATATTTTAAATACCTCATTCTACCTCTGGCAGTATTTCCATTTAGAAAAAAATCAGAAGGAATGAACCTTGAGAGCAAACTTGAGTGGAGAAAAAATGACAGAAGGATATTTTGGAAATTCTAAAGTTCTGCTGATGAACGACAAGTTGGTGTTGTCTTTGGTGTGGGGGGTGAACTGAGAAGTGCATACCAAAGATCTTTAAAATGTTCATCGCCTTTAATCCATCAGTTCTTTGTGATCCTAAGAAAATAATGAGAAATACAATGTATATAATGACATGCAGTAGTATTCCTATAACATTATTTATAATAGTGAAGACTTGGAATTGATTCACATTTCAGGAGTAAAATAATTCAAATAATTACTCAACATAAATTACTGTGAAACCTTTAGAAATCACCTTGTAGAGACTACCATTTACTCGCAGAACTATTCATGATGTATTGTTAAATGCAAAAGTCCCAAACAATATACCAGATGTGATAAAACATATATGGTAAATGTTTACATTAAAAGAAAATTATTACAGTGAAAGACATATTACTATTCATCTCCCTCAAATCCTGCCCCTTGCTTTGGACATGTTTATCTCATGGTTGCAGGTTCTGCAAGTCCCCTTCTCTGAGTGTCTTCATGATGTCTGATGAAAACACAATGAACGCTGCTGCCAAGTTTGATCCGACAGAAAGGCAGGCTCGTTAACAAAGTATTATGGTGTCTCTTCATACACCCTGTCCACCAGGTCTGGCACCATGTAACTTTAGCTCTTCCTCAAAGTCAAAATGACCATACAAGGTAAATATTATTAATACATTCATATTGATCCATCTAGGCAAACTCATCTAGGTAACCTAGGTAGTGCAACCAAAAACGTTCATGAGAAAGGACATCCAGAAGTGCTTCTAAAAGTAGCAAGATGGATGGGATGAGCATGTTTAAGTAAAGGGGCAGTATTTTGAGGAGAATTAATGCCAATGGGTCTTTTACTGTAATAATTTTTAAAATTTAATCATTCACCATGTTTTCAATCACATATAGTATGCAATGTACTTAGGTTGGCCTCTGTTGTGAAATATGTGTTTGTAAGCAAAAACAAGACTCAAAGGAAACACAGTAATTCCTCTGTTCAAAAACAGTTCTGTTTGCAGTTTGCTTTGTGAACAGAAGCATTTGGCAAAATTTCATTTCCATTCCGGAGCCCTGCATTGAGTGATGAACAGGACCATAGCCATTTTCCTCAGAATCGTGGAACGAATTAAATTTGTCAACTGAGGTACCTCTGTACTTAAATAACATTTAACTGCTTAATTCCAGGTGATAGAATTGTGTGTGTACTTTAAGTGTTCCTATGTTTATACTTCTGTGTATTTTCAAACATTTCTGTGTTGCAATCACTTCTATACTCAGAAAGGAAATATCTAATAAATGGTATTGAGGTCAACGGTAACCAAAAGGTAGATGTAAAAACTGAAAGGCAGGGGCTGGGGATATAGCTCAGTGGAATAAGCGCTTGCCTAGCAAGCGCAGGGTCCTGAGTTCGATCCCCAGTACCTAAAAAAAAAAAAAAAAAAAAAGTGAAAGGCAAGGTTTTACCTTAATGCTTGGGAGAAAAAAGGCTGATTTTCTTGCATCAGTAGAGGAATCCACTGTGCTTTCTTGAAGTCTCCACCAGACCAACAGTTGGGTCAAGTCTGAATGGAGAGTCTGGGTCAGTAGCTCCAAAATGTAAAATACTGGTTGGACCTAAAAAGAACTATTAGTTCAACCGGAAGGAGCCAAACTGTGGAAGTAACCAATCTGCTGTGTGACTCCTCATGGGACAACAGAACAGCAGGCTTAACCTCTAACCCCCTGCAGTGCAGCTCCCTCCAGCTTCCCCACTGATATCTGAAGAGTTCCCTGGGTTATCGTCAGCCTGGTGGGGCATAGCACAATAAGAGAAATAGGTCCTGGGTTTCACAGCGCTACAAGCAAATACGGACGCAATCACTTGCCCTAGACATTATAAGATCATATAATGATTCTAGGTAAATTGCTTTGAGATCCACAGGCAAGTCTGCTATTCCATTATCAGTCTTTAATCGGTGTTTCTATCCACTCATGTAAGAACCATTGAAAGCCATTGATCCTGAACTTTATATAGTCATCAGCAAGTGAGTCTGGAAAAGTTTAGGTGCCAAGATCTCACAAAACTAACAGGAAAAGCAAATGTAACTGCAGTAGGCTGATGAAATCGATGAAAATTTAAAGAAAACATTGATAATATAGATTTGCTGAGAAATAAAGCTCTATGAGAAGAAATTGAAGTGAGTGGGAATATCTGCTGCAGATCTTGTTTTCCCTTTCCAAATTCCCCTTGTTAGAACACATGAGTGACAGTTGATTATTGTCATCAAATTGACTAATTCTTCAATCTCAAAATTTTTAACCATAGCGGTCCATACAGTAGCATGAGGATTTTAGATTTTAACAATAGTTAGGAAATCTTTTAACACTTTCTCCCTATGTCTCATTTATACTTAATGGTAGTTTGTACTGTAGTTTTTGTTGGCTTTGCCCTACTCTGTGCAATCTAAAAAGTCTCCATCTGGCTCTCCTATGAAGGGATAGTGGAGTGCTCTGTAAAAACTTTCTGCTGGCTTCATATGTAACTGTTGATTATTGAGATTTTTTTTCCGCAAATGCTTATGTACTTTATTTGTCAATTAATGTGATAGCACTTGAAGTAGTTTTGTAGAGATCTGCCCTTTCAGCAATACATTATCTACCTTTTCTATGTCTTTGTCAAAAATAATTTCAGATGCCTTACAAACTATAAAATACTACAAAATGGTTAAGGAAAATGAGATAAAGACAAAACATAAGGAAGATTACATGAAATAACGAATGGTGTTATGGTTGATATCTATGAGCTATTTCTCCTCTGCCATTCCACCCTGGCATTGGCCCCTGCCTTGGAGCCAGATGATTATGGAAACCTCTACGAGTTGTGAGCCGAAATAAACCTCTCCATCTTTAAGTTATTGATGTTAGGTATTTGGTCCCATCAACAAAGAAGTAACTAAGACAGATTTTGGTACCAGAAAAGTGGAGTTATTGCTGTGACGCTATTTGTGATCATGTGGTTCAGAAGCCTTTGGAACTGGCTTGTAGGAGACATTTGGAAAGGTTTAGAGATGTTGGCTGGAGAAGTAGCCCTAGAATACTATAAATCTAACTTGATGGAGGATTCTGGTCTGAGTTTAGGAGACCAGAATGTTGACAGTAATGGAACCGGAAAAAAGGCCAGAAAAAAGCCTAGAATCAAGAAATTTCAGTTGAGAAGTATGCCATTGATAGTTGGACAAGGGCCATGTGTGTTATGCTATGGCAGAAATTTTGTCTGCATTATGCTCCTGTCTTGAGACTTTGTGAGAGACTGAGATTAAGGGTGGTAAATTAATCTGACAGAGGAAATTTTAAGGGAGTTTAATATTGAGGCTGTGGCCTGGGTATTATTGGATGATTTTAGCCAGATCCATGAGCAGCAGCACAGTTACATGATTTTAAAGGTTTTGAACCTCTGGTAGAGTTAGACTTGTAAAGATGGAGCAGAAGACAGATTGGTTACTAAAAAGGTTAGTGTGAAAAGGAAGTTCAAGTAGTTTGGATCTGGATGATATGAAAAATTACCAGAGGGAGTGTGAAAAACTAGCAAGATCCCACTCTTTGAAGACTCAACATTGCAAAGGTGAAAGACTTTTCTTTGACAAGAGAACCCTGGGACATCATGCTATAGAACAGCGGTAGCCTATGAGATTAAAAATTCATTTCCTGAGATTCAGTTCCCTATACTCAGCCATCCAGGCACTCAGAGGCCTGTGCAACCACTGGCAAGATGCTGTGCTGCCTTGGAGCCTATGAACTGTGGACTGAAACCACTACAAACTGCACGCCAAAAATAAGCCTTTCCTCTTTAAGTTGGGAGTGTTGAGTATTATATCCTAGTGATGAGGAAAGTAAATAAGACAAGTGATCATGCGTGTGCCCTCTGCATTTCCTCAAAGTGGGCCAAACAATACAAGTGGCCAGTGAAGGGATAAAGGGCTAGAGTCATCAAATCTTGTCCTGTGAAGACCTGGGCTTTGCTGTTAGTCAGAAGTAATTAAAGCAGGAGAGAGCAGATGAAGTGTCTTGCTTCAAACTTTCTGTATTCTTCTGCACAGAGGAGCTTTGAGTTATGTTATATGGTATGGGGCTCTATGTAGAATTTAAAATTGAATATATATGTTTCACTAAAAGATACATTCAAAAGTCATACAATCACAGTAGCACTAGAGTAAGGTCAACCTACACACAGGGAAAAGATAACCATTCTTAACAATAAAAGTGAACAGCAGTGGCCTAAATAACATTCTTAAAGGAAATATGGAAGATAAATGTATCCTCCAAGGTGAAGGTATAAGTATCTTATCAATCCATTCATTTATCCAGCAATTATGGTTATTCTTCAGTATCAGTTAGGGATTGGTTCCATGACCTCAGTGGATACCCAAATCTGAAGATGTTTCAGTATTATAGGAAACAGAATACTACTGGCATATTACATACATAAACCCTCATGCATAATGTAAATAATCTCTAGATTACTTACAATATTACAATATATGCTATCTACATAGTTGTCATATTGTTTAGGAAATACTGGGAAAAATCTGTACATGTTTAAGACAGACACAAATTTAAAATTGTCTATTCCTGGGTCATTGAATTCATGGATATGGAGGGCCAAATGAATTTATAATGAACTTCTAAATTCATTGTTTATAGCCTAGAGCTGGAGGTAGTTGGTAGAAAAATGAATGTAAAGATTTTTTAATTTTGAGAAGAATTTTCTTTAAGATTAGCCAAATATGAAAGTTATACAATAATACAAACATTTAGATTAAAACTACCAAGTTTAATTTTCTTTATGTTATTTTATTTTAAAGAGAAAAAAACAAACCAAAACAAACACAAAGCCAAAAACAAAACAATAAAAAACAATAAAAATGGTACAGAATTTCAAAACAAGGTGATAGGAAATTAACAATAGTTGTTATATTACATATTGTTATCATCAAAGTAGTTGCTCAGATCACCAGACATAGGCAGACAAGACTGATAAAACAATCAAGTATTAACTGTCATTTCAACAAACCAATAGAAATCAGTAGTACAATTATCCCAAGTATCATTCATATATATGTAAAATATATGAAATTTTATATATATAAAATTTATAAATATATAAAAATTTATATATTTATTATATATAATTATACCATATGTTTATTATATACATTTATATAATATACAATTTATATAATATAACACACACACACACACACATATATATAATTTCCCCTCCTAGAAATGGAAATTGTTATCATCAGAGGACAGAGGGAGATGAGAGAGAGAGAGAGTGAACAAGCATGTTTTGGCAGAGTTAAAACATCTTCATGATTAGCCTGATCTAATCTTTAAAGAGTGTCCAGGGTTTTGATTAAAATGCCATTAGCATACCTTATAGATCTAGAGAAAAACACCCTAAAATTCATCTAGAACCAGAAGAGACCTAGAATAGCAAAGGCAATCCTGGGCAACAAAGGAAAGGCCAGAGGCATCATAATCCGTGACTTGAAATTATACTACAAAGACACTGTGATAAAATCAGCATGGTACTGGCAAAAAAAAAAAAAAAAGACCTGAAGATCAATGGAATACATTAAAAGTTGCAGACACAACTACAAACACACTCAACCACTTCATCTTTGACAAAGGGGCCAAACATGTTCACTGGAAGAAAGATAGCCTCTGTAATAAATGGTGAGGGAAAAACTGGCTCTCCACATACCAAAGACGAAAACTAGACCCATTTGTCTCATCATGTGCTAAACTAAAGTTGAAAAGGATAAAAAATCTCAATATTAAAACAGAAACATGAAATCTACTGAAGAGAACATAGGTAGAAATCTTGAAGAGACAGGGTTAGGCAAAGAGCTCATGAACAAAAACCAAACTGCACAGGAAATACTTCAGTGAGTCAATTGGGATCTCATCTTATGAAAAAGTTTTTGCATATCAAAAGAAATGACCAACAGAATGAAGAGAAAACCCACAAGTTGAGAAAAAAATTTTATCTAACTAAACTTCATAGAAAGGACTTCTATCTAGGACATATAAAGATTTTTTAAAAAAATCAGCTCCCCAAAATTCAAAGACTGAATCCAAAAATGGGCATTTGAGATGAATACACACTTCTCAGATGAAGAAATACAGATGGCAAATAAATATATCAAAAAATGTTCAACATTATTGGACATTTAAGAAATGCAAATTAAAATAGCACTGAGATTCCATCTCACCCAAGAAAAAATAGCTATCATCAAGAAATCAACCAACAACAAATACTGGAGGGGCTGTGGGGAAAAGGAACCCTTCTCCACTGTTGGTGGGAGTGTAGACTAGCGAAACCACTATGGAAATCGGTGTGGTGATTCCTAGTAAAACTAGGGTTAGAGGTTCCACTCAACCCAGATATTCCCCTTCTGGGTATTTTGCCAGAAGAACTGAAAATATCATACCACAGCAATATATGTGCACCCATGTTTATAGCAGTGCAATTTGTCATAGCTAAATCTTGGAAACAACACAAATGCCCATCAACGGAGAAATGGATAAAAAAGATGTGGTATTTTTATACAATGGAGTATTACCATGTATAAAGAAAGATAAACTCGAGGCTTTTATATGTAAATGGATGCAAGAGACCATACTCATAAGTGAAATAAATGAGACTTGCATAGGTAAACATTGTATTGTCTCCCTAGGGTAAGAAATTGAAAGAATGAATAAGATCCAAAATGTACAATAGTGTGAAAGGGAAAGAAACTGCTCAAAAGGAAAGAGAAACTGAGAGGGGGAAAGGAAAAAAGAAGGAAGGGGAAAATATATATACAAGATAGCTAAGATAATTGTACTAATTCCTAGCAGTTCGTTGAAAGGCACAGTTAGTGCTTATATTGTTTGATCAATTTTGCATGCCTGTATCTCGTAATCTGAGCAACTACTTTGAAGATAACAATATGCAATATAATGACCATTATTAATTTCCTGTCATCTTGTTTTGAAAGTCTGTACTGTTTTTGTTTATAAATTCTCTTTAAAATAAAAAAAATTAAAAAAAGAATTTCCAGGGTTTGGCTTAGAGACATGGGGAAAGCATGCATGTATGTTGGTGGGTCAAGCCCATGGCCAATTAGAGAGGAACTGCAATAAACACTATTAAGAAAAAATACTGAGCATAAGTTTTTTACTGGGGAAAAAATGAGAAAAGAAGGGACAATTTACAACTCCTGTGTAAAGACCCAAAAATTTACTGATGTTCCACAGAGCATGACAAGGCACCTACCACTGCCAAAATATTATGTTACTCTACCCCGCGGCATAGACAGCTTGTGTCTCATATTTAATTTTTGACTGGAAGAGGAAAAAGCACAGTTGAAGCACCAAGATGGGGGTGGGCTGTAGCTTTTGAGATTAAGGCCGTACTTACTGATAAGCCTTGTTCAATCATTCTTTTATTTTTTAAAATCCAGCTTGAGTCTACTTTTGCCAAATGTGTGATATTTCGAGACATTCTTGTGGTGTTGTGCTACCATACTGGATTTGAGGCCCAGCTATGAACTATACGTATGGGCCTGAGTAAGTAATTTGGCTTTTCTGAGTCTCTCTGTTTCCTCTTTTTAAAAATGAGGACAATAACAGGTAGTCGTCACCTACTCAGAACCACTGTGAGGATTAAATCAGCGTTGTATATGTGAAAGCTGTCATAAATTTTATATGTTTAGAATATTCCATGGAGGGTGCCCAAGATGATGATGACAGTAATTACATATAAATAAAAGAAGTGGGAACCTGGCCCCTTTCTAGAGGGTTGAGAGGATTTTGGCAAGAGGAGAGGGAAGAATATACCTTTTAATAAATAACCTTAGCACTTTCTTGCAGTTTGTAGTAAGTGCACTCACTATCTACTCAAAAAATAAATGCTAACTAATTAGGAAATATACAGTTATAGAAAAAATGAAAAAAATCTATAGCTATAAATTATTATCTAGATGAAGCCTTAGTAACCATGACCCTTGGGGCAAATTCAACATATTTGTCTTATAAATAAAGTTTTATTGATACACAGTCACCTACTACAGGTTGTCTGTTGTTACCTTCGGTCTAGCTACAAAGTTAGAATGGCAGAGTTGAAATGTTGCAACAGATTTAGCTTTCAGAAACAAAACACTTACTATCTGACCCATCACAGAAATAGTTTGCCAACTCTTAGTCTAGATGTTGCACAATTTTTTAAGGGATATCTTATTCCCTTTTCAAAAAATTTATTTTGCATATATGTTTTCTTTGTTTATATCCTAGTGAAGAAATACTCTGATATATCTATTAAATATTCTATATTTTGTTGATTTAATTTGTTTTCATTTTAATCAACTCAGAAACATTAATGTAACTAATGTTGAATGTTACACAATTGAAATTTCCTATTAACCTTCTACGTAATTGCCATTTATTTTGTAGATATAGTTTACTGTTCTGTTTATGAATCAGAAATCTATGCTAGTAATCTGAAAATATTGCTTATTGTTTTGATAACTTATGAACCCTGTAGGATGCTATGTCTGTGCTAGTTTCCAATCAGTAACCTGGGAACATAACACTTAGTCACACCTTCTCTGTAAGCTGTTATGAAGGCACCTAGAGTAGAAGTGCTTTGTCATTTAAATATTCATAATGCCAAGGAAGTCATTCTTGAAATTGTCCTGGCAAAGTCAGTTTTCTGGTTCTTATTTGTTGCAAAGGTGAAAAAATGCAGCTATAGAAATGTTCTGCAGTCAATTAGAAAGAAAATATTTGCTACAAGTCAACATAACTGTTTACATTTATGGACCACTTATGTGTAGCACAGTGTTTTCAGGATAGTTGATTTTTATGGCATATTGACATTTCCAGAAGTGCAAGCTTTAGCAGTGAACTTTTTCTGGGCTCTGACTGCTGCCCTTGGCCCTTCTGCCATCCTGCTCTCACATCTCAGACAGCAGCATCGTTTTCCAGGAGGGAAGCCCATTGTGGCACTGGGCTGCTCACACTTCGTCAAGAGGTGCTTCCAGGGAACACGGCTCATGCAATAGCCTGAAAAGCCTGTCAGTAGGAGGCTGTGATTCTTCTCATATGACACATTAATGCTATTTTGTTAACTCTGAAAGTGTAATGATTTTATGGTGGTATTGCGACCACCAAGTGGAATAGGAAGCAATATCTATACTTTGCTGATAGATGGATTCCGAAGTACATTTAGAATGTGCAGTACTGGACCACAATGAGCAGTGAGCCAAATGGTGGGAAGAACCATGGGAGGGAGCACTTTTTTTATAAAGGTAATTCCCAGTTTTGAAGGTGATAATAGTGGAGTGTTTCCAAGTTTTATTGCTGTTATTTATCCCTTTCTTCAGATTACAAGCAGGACCTCAGACAAAGGCAATTGCTGTCAAAATCATACATACTATTTCCCTTTTTTCTTGCCTGAAAATTAGAGATATTTCCTGTTGATATTTCCCTGGGGAATCAAGCAGCAGGCTATATTTGTGCTTGTCATTATCATGCTCATCATTATGAAACCATAGTCAGCCATAGCTGGTTGCTGAATGCTCAGTGTTGTAGTTACTGAATGCACAGGAATATTAGGAGCCACCCAGCGAGGTGTCTCTGTCCTGTTTTGTCCTTTTTTTTTTTCTGGTACCGGGAATTGAACTCATGACCTTGTGCTTGCCAGGCAGGTGTTGTGCCACTGAGCTATACCCCCAGCCCTACCCTTTTTCTTTTAAATCACTCTGATCTTACTGTTTTTTGCTGGCAGCCATTTTTTAGGGGGCAAACATTCCTTTAAACCTATTAGGATATGCCTGCCCCACAGTAGTGCTTAAAATATGGTAGATATTTTGTCTTCAGCAACTAATCTAGCAGAATGGTAGTATTGTGTTTTTGCTCCAATAATGCGTCTTAGTCTGTTCAAAAATCTTTGGATTATGCCTTTGCACAGTAGGGTAACTACAGATAATGATAATGTACTGTGTATTTAAAAGAGCTAGGAGAAAGATTTTTCCCCTTAAAGAAATGATAAATGCTTGAGGAAATAGATATGTTTATCTTAATTAAATATTCACAATGTAGGCACATATAGAAACATCCCATGGTACCCCACAAATATGTACAATTTCATGCTTTTTATGTATCAGGTGAAAGAAGTACATTTAAAAAATATTTTTTATTTTGAAGAGAATAAAAAACAATAAAAACGATACAGAATCTCAAAACAAAGTGATAGGGAATTAACCATGATTATCACATTGCATATTATTATTTTCAAAGTAGTTGTTTAGATTGCCAGATACAGGCATGTCATATTGATCAAACAATATGAACACTAACTGTTCCTTTCAATAAACTAATGGAAATTAGTAGTACTGTTATCTTAGCTCTCTTGTATATATGCATTCCTCACTTCTTTTCCTTTTTCCTCCATCCCAGTTCTTTCCTTTTGAGCAGTTTGAAAGAAGTACATTTAAACAACAAAAAATAATCTTCTAATTGTCATTACAGTCACTTAAAATAATTTGTTAAAAAACAAAGCTAATTACATTCCAGTGTCATTATGTATAAGAAAATTAGAGTATCAGATACGATGTTTATGATTTCTCTATGCAAAAGGGGAAAAAGGAATTATTTTAATTGTGTCTTTAATAATAAAGAGGAAGAATCATTACTAGCAGGAGATGTATTACTTTCATGGGGATTTGCACACCAACATTTTGTCCTATTACTTTTCTATTATACTCATAGCATTAATTATTGGGGCCTAATTAGGCAAAATTACAGTATGTCCCTAATGAAGTCTCTGGATTCTTAAAAAACATCTCCATCTTTCCACATCATTCTGACATGAGCACTAGTAATGTTCAATCAGCCCAGTCTTCTTTTTCTACCAAGTTCATCATTGAATAAACTTTTCTTAGTTCAATGGTCAACGTTTAGGAGTTTTTGTTTTTCAAAGTTAGTTTTCTTTCTAAGTCTCAGTACTGTAATGGAATTATTCACCAGCAAAAATTCTGGATCAAAAAATAAAGGAGTACAGGGCCGGAGAGAGGAAATTCAAAGGATTTTTATCAGAGAGTCACTTTTGGAAGGTGAAGGGAGAAAGATGTGACACACTGAATATGGCACGTCTTTTCTAAGTAAGGAAGGCAGGCGTTTGTGAGAGGGACTGCTTACCACTCTCCCTGTTCTCTTGCTTTTTGTCCTTGGCACCACTACCCATCATACTCGGTAGTCCTTGGTTGGCCACCCTATGGGGCAGCTTGTACCTGGTTTGCTTCCACCCTACACCCACACACAGGCTCCAGGTGGACTGTCCCCACCATTTCCCAGCAGTTGTTGGAGTCTTATGGCTCTTTTCTCTAGAAACATTCCTTGATTAAAAAATGGTTTTTTCTCTTCTGGAAGATAACAGTACTGGACCGCAACCTTCCACAGTCTTGTAAATCTGAAACGTTCTTATCTGCAATGCAGATATTTGTCTGTCTGTCTTTTTTTTTTTTTTTTTGGATTACCCCTCCTCTTCTCAACAAGGGATGGATGTCCTCTCAGTTTTATCCTTAATTGTCCATTTGTCTGTCTTGGATCTCTTTCCATGGGTGCATCTTGTCTTTCATTCAGTGATGAATTCTCAGCCCTTTCTTTCCCTTCCTACACTTTCCCATTTGTTTTAGGAGTTTTGCAAGAGAACAATATAGGATCCATAATTTATAGAATTATTTTATAACAGTCACTCAAAGAGTCATATACAAAAAGAATTCAGGAAATCTGTCCACACACTAAAGACTGAAGAATGCTGCTGTGGGCCTGGATCCAATGGTAATGTCCTGCATGAGTCCATCTGAAGACCTAGAGCCCATAACAATGCCCCCTGTGAGTCCAACTGGAGGCCAAGAGCCCATGGCAATGTCTCATGCAGGGCTGTTTCATGGATCTGTGCTGGGAAGGTGCAAAGATCAGTGGTGGAAACTAGAAAGTCTGTGCCAGTGGGATGAAGGATTTGTCCTAGCAGGCTGTTGGATCTGCACAGGAGCTAGGAAGTGATGCTCAAAGTAAGGACCAGACGTTCCCCCAAAAAGTGCCACAGCCAACCTCAGCAACAGTGAGGTCCCAAGCTCCTTTGATGATGAGAACAGCCAAGTACCTATCAGTAAAGCTAACGCAACAAGCTTCTTGAGGAGACTGAGCAGTGTACCATCTTCCCCTCCAGAGCTAGGAAGTGATGCTCAAAGTGAGGACCAGAGCTCCCTCAGAGCTCTAAATTCTCAGTGACAATAAAGTCCTGAGCTCCTTCCATGATGAGAGTAGCTTAGTGCATCAGGAAAGCCAGCACAAGCTCCTCCAGGAGAACCAACAGCTCCCTACAGTTTCCCAACAGCTTCTAAATTTTTTCCTCTCTGGTTCTGCCCTTTATACTGCTGGCAACAGTCCTCAGGTAGGCCTCCTACACCCAGCACCATGGTGGTTCAGTTCAGCTGGGTGTTACAAATTGACCACCAGTTATCAATTCACCATACCGTTTCCACGTGCTTCCCTCTGGCTTGTGCCCTCTTTATTGTACCCAGACTCATCTAGTTAAGATCACAGTGAGTTTGTCAAGTCACTGATCTCACAGCTGCTCTAACTTCTGGTAATATCTTATGCTTTTTCTTCATGGGACAATGATTTTTAATATATGTTATTCATTTCTTAATATTCTTCCTCAGTAGATTATAGAATCCATGAAGTCCAGACTATGAATGTACTTTTTTTAAAACCAGATTTGGACAAATAGTATGCACTCCACAAATATTCATCAAGTAAATAAATGGCTACTTATTTGTTAATTAAATATATTTAATATTTATTTATATCCACAATTCATACTTAGTATATTAATCATTTTTTTAAGCTATCACACTATGTACATGGTTTCTCTAAGAGAACCCCAGTGATTCCATTTCACCTCTGAAATTAATAAACTACTGTAGTAAACTACCACTCTTAGTTTATGAGGCTGCCCCAACCTAGAATAGTGCTTTCAAGAACTTAGTCTACTACTATAGTTGTCTAAGAGAAATCTCATGTATTGGTCAGGGTTCTCTAGAAAAGCAGAATCAATACTCTCTCTCTCTCTCTCTCTCTCTCTCTCTCTCTCTCTCTCTTCCCCCCCACCCCCCACACACTGTGAGGAATTGGCTCACATCATTATGGAGGTTGAGTAGTCACATATTTTGCTGTACACAAGCTGGAGACTCAGGAAAACCAGTGGTATAATTCGTTCTGAAACCAAAGGTCTGAGAGCCAAGGAAGCCAAGGACATAAATGTCACTCTGGAGATGTGCTATCTTCACCCAAGCAGCAAGGCAGAAAAAGAGAGGAGCCAATTCATTCTTTTTCTGCCTTTTATTCATTTCAGGTTGTCAATGTATTGGATGACACTCACCCATGTTGGGGAGGGCCATCTGCTTTACTGAGTCTGCTGGTTTATAATGCTAATCTTATCCTGAAACATCTTTACAGACACACCCAGTAGAAAGGTTTAATTTGGGCATCCTATAGCCCAGGCGAGTTGATGCACAAGATTAATCACCATACACCTGTACTAATATTGAACTCAACAAATGAAATCACTGACCTATTCCAGAGTTTCATCCTATTCTCTTGGCTATAAAGTTGGTTTTAATTCTCATATTAAATAATTATCCCATCCTAACCCTTTGTCTTAGTGCCTGTTATGATTCATATCTTGATGCTCTCTCAAGGCTTCATGTGCTCAGCGGCAGGGGCTTGTGTTGTGTGACAGGAGTGCATGAGCAGTGTAGCTGACTCGCTGTTCAGAGAAGGGAGCTGGTGGGAAGAGGAAGGTCCCTGGAAGCATGACCTGGAAGGGTATGTTCCCTCCCTGACCCTTCGTGTCACTCTCTTTGCTTCCCGGCTTCCATAGCGTGAGCAGCTTTCCTCTGCCCGGCCGCTGCCATCGTGTTACCAACCATGCAAGGAGAAATCACTATAAACTGCGGGGTCAAATAAACATCTCCTCCTTTAAGATGTGGGTACTGGGAATTGTGTGTTCAGGATGTGAAAGTGACTAAGATAGTACCCATTCCTCTGTCTTCTGGCTCTGAAGTTAGCTGCCCTTTGTCTAGATGTCTCAGTTACTTTTTTTGTTGCTGAGATAAAGTACCTGAAGGAAAGATTTATTTCAGTTCACAGTTTGTAGAGGTTTCAGCCCATAGTTGGCTGGCTCCAAGGCAGGGTGGCATGGCAGAAGGGCAGGCAGGGAGAAATAGTTCAGGGCGTGGCAGGCAGGAGACAGCAAAGCAGCAAGCAGACAGCAATAGCAGGAGCCTGCTTTCTTTGTGTCCCTTTATATTCCATCAGGCCAGGAGCCTACTGATTGCTGCCACCCCTCCCCAGGGTGGGGCTTCCCTTACCCTCACCTTTAGTCCCAGCGTCACTCCCTTAAGCCACCTTCACATATCCTAAACACAGCCACCTCCAAAATGCCCCACTTATGACTGCATGAGGGCTTTTGGGGACCTCAAGGTACACACCTTAACAGCAGATGTAATACCCGGGCTTGAGAAAGCTGAGCTGAAAGAATCAGTAGGTAGAGATGGAGGGAGCATTGAGAGCAGGTCTGGAGAAGGTGAGAGAATGGCTTGTGGAAGAAGGAGGCTAAGCAGAGGAATGACAGATTTCGTTTTACAAAATTTTGCTGGCAGTCATTAAAATTTACATTTAAAATCAAAATTTAAAAGTGTTTCATATTTATAGGGTGCTATGTGATGTTTCAATACACATGTATATTGTATAATATTCAGATCAGGACAGCCATATCTATTTCCTCAAAGATCATTTCTTTGTGGTAAAAGCATGTAAAACCATTTTTAAAAATTTTTTGAAACAGAAAGAACAGTATTAACTATATTCAGCCCACTGTGTAATGGTACATGACAAATTTTTCTATGAAAGGCCATTAACTATGAAATTTGCTCTCTTGGTACATAATCTATAATCAAGACTGAAAAAGAGCAAATGTCACAATGTTTGGTGTCGTGACTCTATTTTGGGTTGAGAGCCACATTACGTAATACTTAAAAAACTAAACACATCTGTTGGAAGTATTCAATAAAGCAATAAATGCAGAATGTTGTGGGGTCTATCTTGATGTACTGAATAAATTCTTTTAAAAATGAGTGTGAAACTCACACGTAGAAATTTTCAGGAGAAAACAAAATTTAGTATATCGTCTCTGTATTAGTTAGAATTCTCTAGAAGAACAAAATCAATAAAAAGTGTATATTTATACAAACAGATTCATTAGGTAGATTTATAGGATCCAAAGCAGAAGTCTCCCAATGGCCACCTATGGAATTAGAAGTCAAAGAGTCCATTGGCTATATGTGTACTCCAAGGCCTGAGGATCTAGTACCTTTGAGATTTTGAAGATCTGGGAGCTTACTGTAGAGTCACTCATGCTAAAAAGTGTGCACTGGAAGGCAGAAAAGTCTGTGCTGGTAGGCAGTGCCCTAAGGTATTGGCAGAGACTAGTGCTTCTCCAAAGTGGGGCACACTTCCTTCTTTCCCTTTTTATTCTATCTAGGCTACATACCTATTGACTGGTGCCACACACATTGGGGTGTGTCTTTACCCCTCAGTTTGCTGACATGCATGTAGGTCAGTCACAGACACCGAAAACTTTACTAATCTGCCAGGTGGCTCTCACTTAAGTCAAGCTGACATATCACAATGGTCAATCTCCTATCATGCCTTTTGCACGCTTATATCTTAATATGAAAATAAAATTTTTGTGAAACTAAATAAAATTGTGTTTTCAATAGTACTGTATTCCTTGTTTATATGCTACCACATCTAGTGAAAATGGCAAGTGAGAGCAAGCCTGTCTGTACATGCCTTGCCCGGTATTCATGGTCTTCATTTACTATTCAGTTATCCTCACCCATTTGACATCTGGGTGAACACATCATTGTTTCTTATCATTATGTCCATGCCTTATTTATTCAGATCCAGTCTCCTTTTGCTAGCTTGGGTTCCTAGCATTTCGTCTTCTTGGTTCAATTTGCTCCTGAATCAACACCTTTTCTAGCTTGACTATTTCCTGGGAATTTCCTTTTCCATATGCTACTTCTATGGGCAGCCCTCTGCCTGGTCCACTGTCTGTAGTAGAGCACGTGGCTTACTTTGTATGATGTTGACTATATCTGGAGGCCAACAGGCATGTCAGGACAATCATGATGGCATGGTGATAACTCTGATGTAGTGGCACAGAATTGGTGGTAAAGAAATTGGCAAGTATCCTGAAAAATCTAATCTTATGCACCACCACTCAGGCTTATGTTTCAACAGGATTATGTGAGTCACGGGGAACAATATAAAAAAGTGCTCCATTCTTAAGGGAAATGGAGGAAGAAAGTTTGGTGGATAGTGGGACAAAAGGGCTTTCATTTTTCAGGTAATAGAAGGTCATCATTCACATTAGCATAAATACTTTCAACGGTTGCTTTTTAATCAAATATCCTTCCAAATTCTGAGTTATTATTATGCATTTTGGCTTGGCTTGCTTAATATCCCTAAATAATCACCTATATTGGCTTCATCTTACCTGTTTTGGAAAGCTGTATAATCTCAGGCACCTAGAGATTTAATTATAGACCTCAACCCTTCCCTTTTATTTTCATAGTCAGGCTCCTGTACTCAGGCTGGTTCTTGGCAACTCTTCACTGGAAACTTCTTTGACATCCTTCAAGTTGCTCTCTTCATTAATGTCTTAATAAGTCTTCAGAATCAAAGAAAAGCTTAAAAATAAACATAATTTTAGAGGCTAGAGCCAAAAAGCATCCTGAGTTAAAGGGTGTATGGTATGTCGGAACCAGAAAAAAGATTGACTGTGGAAATAAAAAGGGAATCAGTAAACCCCAAGCAATGTTGGTTAAAGTGATAATTTTGGAATTTGGGAGATTGTTTTCCTCTAGATTACTTGCCATGCATTGGCTATGTTTACATTTTGAAACTGTTAGGAAAACATCAGAAAATTTTGATCAATCTTGTATGTCTGTATGTGTTATCCTGAACACACACTTCGAAGATATCAATATGCAAAGCAGCAACTATTGGTGGTTTTTTTTTTTTTTTGTCTTTGGTTTTTTGTTTTTTGTGTTTTTCTGTTGTTGAGAGGACTAATTGTCTGACCAATTTTGCATGTCTGTATCTGTGTTCATATATATACACTTCGAAGATATCAGTAGGTAAAGCAACAACCACTGTTGAGTCCGTGTCACCTTGTCTGTAGAACAGTTTTGATTGTACTATTTTTTGTGCTAATTTGTGTCTGTGTGTTAATATGTTTTGTGCTTTTATTTTTTTAAAAATAAAAAAAAAGAAAATTTTGATACTGCCACATTGGAATGGCTAGAATCTGAGTTATTGCTCAAATCACTTCAATAGTGAAATGTTCAGTAATACCTAAAATTTAGCACGTCATTGCAAAACTGTTAAGCTCAAAGAAGCTGAATCCCCAATAGAGTAATTGGGAAAGAAATGACTATTGATAACATATTTAAACCCTTATTTTGCTACTGTTCTTGTTTTCAATCTTTTTTAAATAAAAAAAATAAACCCCATGCTTTTGAAAATGTGACTTGAGATTGGGTTCATGTGGACAAAATAGAATATTTTAGTAAACAGAAAACAATCACCTCCCAGACCAAAATCAGACTGAATTCAGTGAAGCAAGCCATTCAAAATCTATCTGGTACTTAGGTAAATACAAAGGAAAATTTTTCCACTTTGTTGCTAAGAGCATGACGGCACAAGCTGATAGTTCCTATATTCAAAAGAAAAATTGACATAAGAGTCTACTTCTGTCACCATTTCCTTTCTCTGAATCATGTATAGTCTAAAACATAAGTTACTTCAGAGGAGCTCCTTTACTCACGGACATTCTAAATTTTTTCCTACCAAAGTCTCAAGCCTGTCTGCGTCTTCACCCATCCTTTCCTTTCACACGCCCCCCCGGAATAAAGAGTTGGCACGTCCTTCTCATCTGCCTGGCTTCACTCTTGTCTTCCAGTACATCATCTCTTCTCTCTGTGGTAGGATCTACTTTCATTGGTTTCTCCCATTAGTACTGCACCACCGCAAAGTCTTTGTATCACTTTCCCTCTATTATACCTGACCTCTCCACTTCCATCCCGTCCTTTGCTAGCTAATTATAGATCTTTTCTTAGCCACTTACTTCTGCATTTCGTCTCCAACATTGTGTTGACATGATTCTCGTCACTCACAACCTTTATGTCCTTAAATGCAATGAACATCCTTCAAATCTCATCATGGTGGATGTCTTGGTGTCTCATAAATGTTGACTCTCTCATAGTAATATCTGTATATCTCTTCTCTTGACCTTTCTAAGTCTGTCTAGGCCTTGCCAACTTCCCATAAAATGTCATCCTTCTTTACCTCCTAGAATATGCTGGTCCTTTAGTGCTTGTTTCTGTTTCTTCTTTTCACTCTGCAATATTGTCCTCGACAGAATATGTAATATCTGAATCTTTAGTGACCATCTCCGGTTTCAGGGTTCCCAAATGTTGATTCCTGTGTTAGGGGTTTTTTCTGAACCTCAAGGTATGCAAAAAAAAAAAAAAATTATAGTGAACGGTTATATCCTAAAAAATTATTACACTAAAAGACACATTGCCATTAAATCCCTCAAAATTCTTCCCCTTGGGTTTTGAACACATTGATCCCATCAATCTTGACACTTTCTGAAGCAGTTTTAGAAGCCTTCCTTCTTGAGTGTATTTAAACTCAGGACCTTGCCCTTGCTGGGCCAGTGCCTGTGCTGCCGAGCTGTGCCCACAGCCCACAAGCCTGCCTTTTCACTGGAGGGCACTTGGCAGCAACAGTCACTGCATTTTTGATTATGGCTCATAAAGGCACACAGGAAAAAGGATCGCTTCTTAAAGTAGAAAGAGTGATGGGATAGGTGTGTCTGAAGCAAGGGGGAGTATTCTGAGGGGGATTAAAATGTAAGAATTCACTATATATTTCAATTACCCATTGTGAATATACCTGCTTGTCACATCTAACGAGATGTTGCAAAGTCCTTTCAAGCCCAAGTGGACTGAACCTATGCTCATAGTCCTACCCTCTAGCTTGACTTCCCCTCCTTTTCTGGATTAGGAGAGTCACTGCCATTCACTCGCCTATACAGAAACCTAGAAGTTCTGCTTCCTGACGTCTTCTAAATCCACCTTTCACTCTTGCTGGTCAGAACTTTGAATTATCTCTTGAGTCTCACCATCTTTCTCCATCACTAGTTTTTTCGAATCTTGTACAAGATACTGAGATCTCTTGCCTAGCCTACTAAATATCTTCCTAGTTGAGCTTTTGCTGACTCCAATTCCTGTCAGAGGGACTTCATAAAAATGCAAACTGGACATGACTCTTCAGTTTGAGATCATTCAATGAATTCTCCAGGTGGAAGTACCTTCGTTACCTGGCTTTGACATTTTCCCAGGCTCCTCTTACACGTGCATTCTCTTGATCAGTACACGTCAGACATGCTGCATTGTCCCTGTTACTTTTGTTGCTGTGGAGACAAAATACCTGATGCCCAAAGTTAAAGGGGGAAAAGTATATTTATCTCACAGTGGGAGGAAGTTTTAGTTTGTAATCAGCTGGCTCCAAGGCAGGGTGGCACATGGCAGAGGGGCAACTGTTCATGACAGCAGAAGACACCAAAGGAAAAGGGGGAAACCTCTTTATCTCCCTTATATTGCATACAGTCTACCACTAGGGTGGGTGTAGCACTAAAACTCTTAATCCCAGAACCCTTAATCCCAGCATTACACTACTCATCAATCACATACTCTAGATTCAGCTACCTCTGAAAAAATCATGACCACATGAAGCTTTGGGAGGACATCTAGACACAAACCATGACATGCATTCTTCTACCTTTTTCTGTTACAACTGAGCATGATAACTACTCATAAATCACTTCCTCAGTCATGTTTGTCTTAGACTAGATTCAGTCTCCTCATTTGTGCTTCTGTATCTTTTGCTTTTGCTTTAGAGGAGCTATTGCAGTTTTAATGATGTTATGTTGCATACTCATTGATAAATGCCCTCATTCTGAGAAACTGCACAGTTAGCATTTATCAAACAAAGGAGTAGTGAAACATGCTTACCAAACCATGTGTGTGGGCAGGACACGCTCTTTATTCATATGGGCAGCAAAGGAGCTAACAGCATGAAGGAGCATGGCCTGGCCTCTGCAGTCTAGAATAGGAGTGAGCTAAGCCTGTATTAGGGGAACATTTGGAGTTGCATAGCAAAGTAACTATAAGTCCATAATTACAGAGTCTGGAAATCTATCAGGACCCTTAGAAAGTTTCTGAGCAAATGTACAAGTTACACTTGACATGGAGACCAGTCACTGTCACAGCTGGATTTCAACGGCTGCTCTGCACTCAGTGTATTGCCCCTTATAGGCTCCGGAGATCCACTTTGCAGTCAGTGTATATCTTACACTTGAGACTGTTCTCTTGACACTCATTCTGAAGTGACTGATTGCAAATTACAAGCCCCCAAAGGCCTTTCAAATTTAGACTAAAACAATTGGGCATAATTCAAGATGATTGGATGGTAAGAAATGCATGTATTCATAGACTGTTAGAGCTGAAAGAGAGTATTTAGTCCAATGCTATCAATTTTTTGATGAGGACAATGAAGCATAGAATGGTCAAGTAGTATTTGCAGGGTGCCATGCAGTGAGGTTTTTGGGAACAGATAGACATGCAACGCATGTGTATAGGCTTTGTCCACTAACCTTGATAATAATCTTCGGACCTATTTTCACAAGAACTCAGAGGAAAGGCTTCAGTTCCTAACCAATTTATGATATGAACCTAAAGTTTGGAATCAGATCCAGCAACAACAGAGAAAGAAAGCAAAGAAAGGAAAAAAGAAAGAAAAGAAAAAAAAGAGCTCTGAAATGTTATCAAATCAAATCTAATTTGTATTATTATTAGAAGTACTTGAAAGACAATGTCTTATTTCTTTAGTCTTTGTCAAGTGCTAACATACATGAATTCTGTGTGGTCCTCATGAATGTATGTTTTGCATTTAAAGAAGAAATCAGGCTTGGTAAATATCTCTGGCTTTTTAACAAATCAAGATTTTTATGTAAGCTCAAAAATATTTATCTCTTATCGTACAAAGGAACTTTTCCTTTATTCATGAAGATGTTGACTGTGCTTGGAGGTGAGCCCAACTTGGACAGGTGGCAGTTGATTTGGAGACACATGTGCAGTGTCATGAGAATTAGAATTTCTACTCACTGACCTAGCTAGACCAGCAGTTGTGACCTGTAAGTAAGAGGACGGCTGCCAGTAATTTGTTTTGTGGACAGATTCAAAGATAGTGCCCCACAATTCCTTTCTTTTAGTATTCATTCCCTTTGTACACTCTCAATTTGAACATGGGGTTGAGATAGCTGTGATTTACTTTGACTAATAAAATATAGCAAAGGTGATAGAATTTCACTCCTATGATTAGTTCCATGGGATACTCCTGTAACATCTGTTTTGCTAGCTTTGGCTTTGAAAAAACAAGTTGTGTTTTGAGCTTCCCCATGGAGGGGATCATTGACGAGGAACTGAAGCCAGAATGGAAGTGAGGCCCATGGCCTGACGGCCTTCCATGAAGTGAGCTCCACCACCACGATCTGTGAGCTTAGAGAAGATCTTCTCCAACTCAGCCATCAGAAGGACCCCACCCCTAGTGGTATACTGACCTGAGGGTTGTGAAAGACCCTGAGCAAAGGATCTGACAAGGCTGTCAGGATTCCCAATACACAGGGCCTGTGCAATACAAAACGTGTTGTTTTAAGTGGTAATTTTTTGCACAGCAATAGAAAATGAGTGGTTTTTAAACATTTTGCCATGGTTGCTGTATCCTCACTTTTGATGATAGCATAACAATTTAAAATAGAACTACGTATGTTACTCTAGCCCTAAAAGCTCTTCTCTTACTGCCTATGACTTTTTAAGTTAAGTAATGTAAAACTTTTCATGATTAGTTGCAAAGTTTTTCAGCTTGCTCTCCTGTTACTCCATCGTCCCTTGCCCTACTTCCTCTGCGCACATGGACACACAGCCGTGTCTCTTTCTCCCTTGGTTGCAAGGGTAGCCCACAACTTGCGGTCTTTGAACAAGCTTCTTCCTCTCCCTGGAATTCCTTTTTTGCTGTCCTTGAGTACTTTCTTATCTCTTAAGATCTTTTAACTGTTTCCACAGTACTTTATCCACATGCACAATTCCATTTCCATCTATAGTATAATTTATACAGGTGGCAGAGTAATCTTTGTTTTTTTAAAAATTATTTTAAAAATAAAAGAAGGAAAACATATTAACAGACATCCATTTAAAAAATAGCATAAGAACAATACAAGCAATACAGAGTTACAAAGTGGTGGGAAATTAATGATGGTTGTTATATTACATATTGGTATCTTCAAAGTGGTTTCTCAGGAAAACAAATACAGACATGCAAGATGGATCAAATAATTAATCATTAACTGTTCCTTTCAGTAAAGTGATAGAATTCAGTAGTACAACTATGTTAGTTATCCTGCATATATGTATGTACATAATTTCCCCTTCTTTCTTTTCTCCTTTGCCTCATCCCAGTTTCTCTGCTTTTGAGCAGTTTCTTTTCATTTCACAATGTCCATCATACCTCTTATTTTTTATCTACTCTTTCAGGTTCTCACACTAGTGAGATAATGTGTTGCTTACACGTGGAGGTCTGATTTATTTCATTTATCAGTATGGTCTCTAGCTGTGACCATCTACCTATAAAAGCCTCAAGTTTATCTTTCTTTAGTGAGTAATATTCCATTTTATAAAAATGCCACAACGTTTTTATCGATTCCTCAGTGGATGGACATTTGGGTTGCTTCCATGACTTAGCAATTACAAATTGCACTGCTATAAATATGATTGCTCATATATTGCTGTGATATGATGTTTTTAAACCTTCTGGGAAAATACCCAGAAGGGGAATAGCTGGGTTGAATGGGACCTCTAGACCTAGTTTGCTGAGGAAACACAAACTGATTTCCAGAGTGGTTTCACCAGTCCGCATTCCCACTAGCAGTGAACAGTTCCTATTTCTCCACAGCCTCACCAGCACTTGTTATGGGTTGATTTCTTAATGCTGGCCATTCTTACTGGGGTGAGATGAAATCTCAATGTTGTTTTAATTTGCATTTCTCAAGTGACTAATGATGTTGAACATTTTCTCATGTATTTGTTTGCCATTTGTATTCCTTTATCTGAGAAGTGTATGTTCATCTCAGCTGCCCATTTTTGGATTGGGTCTTTGAATTTGGAGGGGCTGATGTTTTTTAATTCTTTATAGGTTCTATTTAGAAGACCTTTGTCTGAGGGACAGTCAGCTAATATTTTTTCCCAATTTGTGGGTTTTCTTTTTACTCTGCTGGTGATTTCTTCAGATGTGCAGAAACTTTTCAGTAGGATGAGATCCCAGTTGGGCAGAGTAATCTTTGATGTGATTTGAATTTTGCTTTCCAAATATTCTACTTTGCTTTATTTTCAAACAAATAGTATTGTTATTAGCATTTCTTTGCTTTACTTTTTACATGTTGAAAAGTAGACCTTTATGGTAATCAGCCTGATTTTCTTATTTATTTTTCTTTATAAACAAACTTACTGATTAGATAGTATTATATGTCCAGAAGAAGGAAAAGCAGAGGGAGGAGAGCCTCTGAGAACAGTGAGGGACAGCATGCCTTGGAGTAGAAAGAGGCAAGACTCCACAAGAGAAGAACAGACCCAGGGAGGTAGCAGAAAGTTTTAGATTTAGAGAGAGAGGTCTCATCCTAGACAGGAGCTCAGCCATAGGGCTTTTGCTGCCTGAAGACTATTTTGTCCCAGGCACAGGTTAGAAATGACACTGGCAATGAACAAGGTGCCAATCTTGCAACCTGAGCATGATTGGAGCCACCTCCCTCACCTGTTTAACGCTGAGAGAGCTTTCCCACTGCAGTAGGTAGAGGAAAATAATGACTGGATTTTTAAAATAGTTTATCAGAAGTGGTTGGTGCCAAGTTAGAGTTAATTTGAATTAAAATAACAAATAATATATTTGCTCTATGCCTGTTTGTAGATGAAAATTCATACAAATGTGAATGAGCCCTATATAGAAAAAAAAACACAAAGCAAATTGTATCAAACCCCATCATACTCAATTTGTTCAAGAGCAGGGAGAAAGAGAAATTCTCAAGGCAGCCAGAGACTAAACACATATTCTGTACAGAGGAAAAAAGATAAGTTTGACACTAGATGTCTTGTTGGAAATGAGCCAAATAAGGAGGCAAAGGGCCACATTTTTGAAGTGCTAAAAGGGCAAAAGGAGGAGATAAAAAGAAAGAAAGGAAGAAGGAAGGGAAAACACACACACACACACACACACACACACACACACACACACATAAATACACATATAAAGAGTGTATACATATGTATATATGTATGTATATAGACTGCTATACTTTCTCTCTCTATATATAGAGAGAGAGACAGAGGGAGAGAGAGAGAGAGAGAGAGACAAGGGTAGCTGGGATAACTTTACTACTGCAGCCTACTGGTTTATTGAAAGGAACAGTTAATGCCTAATTACTTTTTTCTTTTTGACCAATTTTGCATGCTCATGTCTGATAATCTGAACAACTAATCTGAAGACAACAATATACAATATAATAACCACTGGTGAATTCTTACTATCTTGTCTAGTGAAGCTCTGTATCATTTCTAATGTTTCATTTTTGATATTGTTGCTATTTTTTATTCTCTGTAATGGTTTGATCAATCTTGCATTCTTACATCTGGTAATCTGAGCAACTTCATTGAAGATAACAATATATAACATAGCAGCCACTGGTAACTCCTGTCATTTTGTTATGAAACCCTGTATCATTTTTATTATTTTTGCTTTGTTTTGCTTTTTTCTATTTTGTTGTTATTTTGCTATTTTTTTTTACTATTCTCTTTAAAATAAAAATGAAAAACCAAGGTAAAATGAAACCTTTTTTAGAAATACAAAATTGAAAGAATTTATGACCAGCATACCCTCATAAACAAAATATTACAGGGAGTCTTTTAAGAAGAAGAAAATGATACCAGTTATAAATATAAATATGTGGATGTTTACCCTCAACTGAGGGTGATTTTATTCCTGTTCCTTGGATATTTGGTAATATTTGGAGATAGTTTTGGTTGTCACAGCTTGGGAAAGTGTATGTAGAATGTGATAACATCTAGTGGATAGAAACCAGTGATGTACGGAACATTCTGTAAAGCACATGACCTCCCCCAACAACAAAGAATGTTGGTAGCAGTAAGGTGGAAAAACTCTGGCCCAAACAAAGAATTATATAGGTAAATATAAATAGTTTTCTTACTACTTAAATCTCTTAAAAGATTAATGACCATTTAAGCAAAAAGTAATAGTATGTAATACAGGGTGAACGCATTTAAGAGTAATATAAATTCATAATACAGAGGCCAGAAATAAAGAAATTGAGATATGCAATTGTATGAATTTTTATACAAATTAGATAATGGCCTAATAATATTTGAAGGTACACTTCAGTGAATTATATATAAATTATATAAACCATTAGATAGCCACTAATAACATAAAAAGAAAAGACATAGTTATGAAGCTAGCAAAAGAGAAAAAAAGGAAACATCAACTCAGTTAATTCAAAGAGGACAGAGAAAGAAAAAGGGAGCAAAGAACAGATGGGAAAAATGGAAAACAAATAGCAAGATGATCATCTTGAACCTAACAATAAAAATAATCACATTAAGTTTAAAATGCTTTAACACCCCATTAACAGGTAGATATTATTGGATTGATTTTTAAAAAGACTCAATGATATACTGCCTTTGAAAGACATACTTTAAAGACAAATAAGTTTAAAGTTAGATGAAATAGATAACATGCTAGCACTAATGAAGAGGAAGTTTAAGTTACCTATATTACTTTAGAATGAAGCTGACTTGATAGCAAAGATACTATCAGGTATAAAGAAGTTCATTTCTTAAAGGCAAAGGATCAAACTCATAAAGAGAACGTAAAAGTCATAACTATTTGTTTTCCTGATAATGGAATTTCTAAATGAGTGAAAGAAAAACTGATAGTACTTGAAGAAATAGATAAACTCTAAGTTATTGTCCTGGGTTTCAGTACTGCTATCTTAATAACAGAATAAATATGCTAAAATCAGTGATAAAAACTTGAACTATGCAATCAACTATTGTCATCTAATTGACATTTATAGAAAATTCTACTCCAAATCAGAATAAAAACTTTTCCAAGTGTACATGGCAATGCTATTTTATTTTGGGACATAAAACAAAAAGTATTTGATCATTCAAAATGTGTTCTCTGGCCATGATGGATTTAAATTAGAAATCAACAACTAGAAACATCTCTGAAAAATCTCTAAACATTTAAAAACCAAACGGTACTCTATCTTTTGGGACTAGTGGAAGGGATTGTCACATTTTTCTTCTGCTTAGGGTTTTAGTAGATAAAACAGGAAAAAATTCAGGATGATTTAGATTCAGTCTTGCCTACCCAGGAAAAGGAGAAGGGACATTTGATCCTCAGTCACTTTCACTGTTCAAGATAGGAGAAAGTTCTAGATTTAGAGAAAGAGGTCTCATCCTAAAGATAAGATTTTTTGTGCATTGAAAAAAAAATTCATTGAGTAGAAAAAGGTGACAATCTAGTATTTAAAGACAAAGATAATTAATTGTATTAGCTTTGAAAGTAATATATGGCTATTTAGCTAATAGTTCTCAGGTAGCATGTTTTGAAGGATTGCTCTTACAAAATAAAAACATTAAAATGCTTTACAGGTAGTATAGTGCACCTCAAGTTTTCTTTAGAGAATGATGAAGGATTTAAGGTGAAATGAATGCAACTCATCTATTCATATAGTGTGTATATAAAAATTTTGTTTTTTGAAATATAGCAAATGTTCTTACTGGCGATGTATTTTAATTTCTGAAAGTGGCCTCAGCAGTATTTCCAGCCACACCTTTTCTCCCTCAGGCCTTTGGTACTCCTGATGAGAGGAGGAGTCTGAGTCCCCTTCCCTGATCAGTGGTGGCTTTAGTGACTTGCTTCTGATGCACTCTCTGTGTTGGAAATAATACGGTGTGACTTCCAAGGCCAGGTACAATGGTGAGCAATAGAGTGTTCCCTGGCTCTTCTTTTTTAGGACACTTATCCTTAGAACCTAGAGCTCTATTGGAGAGATCCATGGATATTCTTACATGGGGAGAAGCAGAGGCCTGCAGTGCATAGGCAGCCTCTTCTAGACATGGCAATGAGGGGACTTTCAGGTGAGGTCAATTGTCAGCTTCAAGTCCTCCAGCCACAGAGCCAGGCCCCTGGACTAGGGTCAAGTTGTCCCATTGTGTCTGTTCAGTTTCCAGCCTATGCAGTTTGTGGCTTTTTATGACACTAAGCCCTGGTTAACATATTACACAGCTGTAGTTGTGGAAACAGCAGTACCCTCTTACTCACCTATTTCTTTAATAAACTCATTTTAAATCACATTCTTTTAGGGAATCTTATATATTGAACTGGAGACTCAGTAAACTTTAACTACACCTTGTCTTTATAAAATATTTCTACACAGTAGCCTGATATGTGTTTGCACTTGTGTAACTTGATGTAGTTCTGTGAATAGAGAAATATTACACATGTCAGAAAAGACCATTGAGGTTCATGGACTAGTATATAGGTAGATCAGGAATCTCAAAAATAAGTCCAGATATACCACCCTCCTTCACCACCAGGGTCTTGAAGCCAAGGAGATGATGTTCAGAATCCCAGCTCTACTGTGCAGCCACTGTGTGACCCAAGGTGAGGTCTGTAACTTCGCTGAGCCTTGATTTCCTCATCTGTCCTTTGGGGATTATCACAGCACCAAACTAATAGGGCAGCTGCAATGAATACTTGACATCAGGCCTATGGCAGGCACTCAGTAAGTGTCAGCTCTTACCTAGGGTTATGCATATGAAATCTGTCCATTTAAACATGTCATATTACTTCCAAATTTGGAAAATTTCCCCCAGTGATCTACTTCTGGGCAGAACTTGTCTTTTACAGGACTTTATTGTGGCTGCAGGGTGACTTCCTAGAGACAGTCTGACCTTACTGCTGTGTCTTCTGCAACCCCTAGAAGAGAGCAAACTGTTTCAGAGAGCTCTGGAGGAAGCACACTGGGCCCAGGTGAGCTGTCTTGCATCTTCATGAATTTCAGTTTTGTCTAGAGACACTTCTGTTGGCTTGTGTCCCTAAGAGACATACAGGAAAAATTTTGCAGGATGATCATTTCCCATAGAATTTTTGAGACATTCCACTGTTTGTTTTGGAAAGCAGTTAGGGTAAAATAAAACCCAAAGATTTGCTTCCTTTCTGGCAGTTTGGCTGGGTTGACTCAGTGGCACCCACTTCAGGGACATGCCCTGTCTCTCTCCCTCAGCCCTTCCAGGGAGAACAGTCTTGTGTGATTTTAATGTGATCATGTCTTTACCATGTGGTCTATCAGCTGTCACTGACAGTGTGTTTGAGAGTGTCTAGAAGGGGTTTTAATTGGCAAGATCTTTAGTAAAATTTGCAAATTAGTGATCTACCGGCTGATGTTATGACAATGTCTAAACACTATCAGAGCCATTTTAAAATAATCTTTCATCGATACAACATTCATTTTAATTAGCCAGAAAATGTTTGTCCCAAAGGAGGCTGCCTACAGTCTCATGGATTCAGCAGAGGGTTATAAGATGGGTTCTGAATTTTATCTATTTGAAGAAACAAAAGATTTGTTGAAGTTATTTATATTTTATTTAACTCATGAGGTGTTAGCCAGTGTCCCAAGTGATTGTAACCTCTGCCGGGAGATGATGCTTTTCTGCTCATGATATGAGTCTGAGAGTCTGGAGATTTGGATTTTCATCTGGCTCTGCCTGAGCGTGATTGTATGACCCTGGGAAAGAATGTACCAAGTAACTGATTGAACATCTACTCTACACCAGGTGTGCTATGTCTGACGTTTCATTCCTTCAAGTGATGATAGGAGGTGAGAACCACTAGCATCTCCATTTTGGAGATGTGGAAACAAGCTAAGTTCAGGGAGAGCAAAGAGCCCACCATAGGCCATGCAGCTCACAAGGGCTAGAGACCTATGTCTCTGTCTCCTGGCCCTGAGCTCTCTGTTGCCACTTAAGCAAACTAATGCTTCCTCGAAAATCCTCTTTATATCCATGAGCTCGGTTTTTCTCTCATAATGAAGCAGTGAGTTTATATGGTGTTTTGCTTGTAGTTTAGAAAGCAGAAGGCTCTAGGCGGCTTCCTTATCTAGATTTCTGATTGGTGGGGGTGGTTCTGTTGTCTCTATTTTCATGAAAGATAGCAAGTCCTTGCAATATCTTTGGGAGAGCACCTAATTAATAATCTGGCACTGATTATTTTAAATAGTTTCACAGTCTTTCAAGGGCATTTGTTTCAGGTTTTATCACAGAACTTGACAGTTCTCACTAGCTTGAAGATGTGGATGTGTCAGCCAAAAGGGCCACCATTTTTTTTTTTCATTTTAACGATGTGGATAAGCTCTTAGTTGTGCTCTGTACCCTATGCATACTTATCAGTTTTTTCCTGGGGCTACCTTATTGATATCTTAATAAATATGAATTTAAGCATCACTTAATTTAAATCAAAGAAATTCTTGGCTCTATCCAGTTGCACAAAAATGCACCACAGAACATTTTTCTGGTATGAATTTCTTCCCTGAAGCATGAAATTCAGTAGAAACTCAGCCGAGGCTGCAGGATGATGCCAGACTGCTGCTAAAACGGTCCCTTTCTTGGCCTTTCCTTTTATAAAAATAATTTATGACCTGTCGCTCTGAACTTCCGATTGTGGGCTTTGCAGGCACCCTGAGTTTTCTCTCACACTGGTAACCACCCTGAGCTGCCTCTGTGACAACACTGTCCTTGGCAACAGCTTTAAAATATCATGAAAGAGGATCATGCAGATCACTTAGTGTTCCAGCCTTCCGAGATAACTCTGAGACATGGAGTGCCAGAACTTGGGACTTCGCATCTCTTCAGGGTTCAAAGCAAGAGCTAAGTTTGTTTGCTCATCAGGCTTCATTTATAAAGTGGAGATGATAATTCTTGCTTTGCAGAGATATAAACAGGACTTGTGAAACTGTGATGAGGAGAATTTCTGGTTCTATACTGAGGTTTATTGTCCATCATTATTGAAGCAAAGGAAACAGGGTTCTTTTAAGGACAAGATGCTTATACCAAGAATTTTGAATCATTTTTCTAAATTTTCAGGATTCCGGGAGATATTGTACCCCAAAAGACCTCATGTTTTTAGGTCTCTAATGTTATCCTGGGAAATTTGAGATATAACTGTTCTATCAAAACCATTATCTCTCTGACAAAGGCTTGCTTCAGGACTCTTCTTCCCTGCATCTCTCTCAAAGCTTTACCACTGGAGAGGAAATACTTTGGTTTTGTTGCAAAACTACTACTGAAGAACAGACAACCCCAAATTTACAGTATCAAACATCAATCATCTTACATGCTCATGGATTCTGCTTTTCAGGGATTTGCACAGGACACGTAGAGCTGACCTGCCTCAAATGGCTCAGATCCCTAATGGTCATCCATATATAGATGGCATTTGATTAAGAGGATCTGAGTCTCTTGCTTGGGTCCTGGTTATCAGGCATCAAGAGAAATGAATATTCTCTGGGATTACTTTTCTAGGTCTGCTGCAGACAATCACTACAAACGTCTGACTTTATTTTCTTACTGTGTAAAGGCTGGAAATCTGAAATCCAGGATCATCAGAGTCATGTTTCCCCTGAAGACTGTAGGGAAGAACCCTACCCTTCCTTGCTTTTGCTTCTGGAGGGTACCCACATTAGTTAATGCCCTTTGCTTGAGCTGCGTGACTCCAGTCCCCGCCTCTACATTACCTGACTCCTCTACCCCTAGGACTATCTCTTTGTGCTCAAATCTCCTTCTTTTTCTTGTAAGGATACCAGTCATTTGGTTTAGTGCCCACTCTAAATCCAAAATAGTTGTGTCTTGAAAATCTTAACAATTTAAGCTTCAAGAAACCTATTTATAACGCTGAGGCTCTGAGTGGGAGTGAAAGGGGGAGGGGCACCGTTAAACCAGTAACACTAATTCTACCTAGAAATCCTTAAAATTTTCCAGAGTAAGACTGTTAAAATATTCTAGCTATCCAAAAATATGATAAATGTTACATACAAGTACCATGAAGATAAGTAGCACAAGATAAAGGAATAGAAGATGAAGTAGGGGTGGGTGGTGGTCTTCTTTAATATCTGTGGCTAGGAAATGTTTCTCTGCAGAGGGAACATGTGATTAGAGAGTTTTGAAAATATCAGGGAAATGAGCAATGTGTAAAACTTCAGGTAGAGCTTTCCAGGTGACAGAACAAAACATATTGAAATGCTGAGCAAGGGGCAAGAGGGTGTGTTTTGAAGAATAGCCAGGAAGCTAGTGTGGTAAGAATGGAAGAGAGAGTAGGAGATGATGTTGGACAGATCCATGAGGTCAAGTTGTTCATAGGTCATTGTACATCTTTGGGCTTCATTTTCAGTCTGGCCAAGTGTTACGGTTTTTGTCTGCATGTCCTCCCAAAGCTTCATGCAGTCATGGGTGGGCTTCTAGAGTTTATGATTGACTCATGGTCCAATGTTGGGATTATGGGTGTGAGTGCTGCACCCACCCTGGGGGGTAGCTTGCATGCAGTTATAAGGGAGGGAAAGAGGCTTGCTCTTCCCACTTGCTCCTCCCTTTTGCTCTTGTTGCTTTTGCTGTTATCCATAGCCATGAACTGTTGCTCTGTGCCATGTACTACTCTGAAGCCTCTATAAACTGTGAGCTAAATAAACCACTCCTTCCTTAATTTGGGGCATTGGATATTTTGTCTCAACAATGAGAGAAAAGTAACCAAGACACCAAGTACCACTGAAAGCTTGGGGCAAAAGAGCAGGCAAATTTAACTGTGTTCTTAAAAAGTGTGGAGACTAGGCATGGAATGGCAAGGGTGGGATCAAGTCGGTAAGCTTGAGAACAGTGAATGCTTTTGTCCAAGAGACAGCTTTGCCTTGAGCAAGGCTGTTTATGGTGGATGCAACAAGACATAGGAGTGGAATGTATGTAGAAGAATTGATAGAACTTGTCTGTGGATTGGATGTGAGACGTGAGAGAAAAAAAATTAAAGACAGTTCTACAGGTTTTGTCAAGCACTTGGGTAAATGATAGGGTTACTTTTTGAGATGGAGAAATGGAAGCATAATGGAGCACTGTGGGAAATCAGGAGTTAAAGTTTGGCTACATTAACTTGGGGAGCTTCATTAGACAGCCAGGAGGCCAGACAGGCTAAAAGATTTTTCTCCACAGAAAGATCATAGTGGGGATTTAGAAGTGGAACCATTGGTGCATAAAGAGTATGCAAAGGAATGGGCCGAGGGTGGTCACTCCGAGGGAGTGTGAGTAAGGAAAAGGGGCAGGACTAAGGCCCAGGTCTTTCAACACTGAGAGGTCCTCCAGATGTGCTAGAACCTGAGCTCTTGCAGGTAAAACCTAGAACCCTCACCACTTCAACTCCTTATTTCTCATCTTTGCCGTACTTATCACGGATCCTGGCAATTTTAGTCTTTCAATTTTGAGATTAGCTAAATGACTGAGAATTCACTAATATTTTGTCTACATTTCTGAATGCCTTATTGTGGAAAGCAGCTCCCTCATGGAAAGTCCTGTCTGCTGTGTATTTATTCTCTCCTTGTGGGTCTGCCTGGAGACAAATGTGGCTTGGATGGTTGAATGGGCCTGTCTGCTCTGATTTATACCCTTCTTCCTTTTCTGTAGCCTATGTCTGGACATATGACCAAAAAGTCACTGCACCTGCAGAAGCACTTGCTTTTGCAGACCCGGCAGTCTGGAGCTCATCTGGGGCCACCTATTACCCTTTCCTTTGAAAAGCTGGCTATTAGTTTCTGTTTTCAAAGTTTTAAGTCCTGTAGAGGAAATCTTTAAGGTGCTTAACTGCCCCAGGTGCCCATATTCCAAATGGCCAGTTGTCTTGAAATAGATCTTCTGCTTTGGAGTGACTTGCCGTTTGGTGATAAGAGGCACTTTAGGAAGTAGGCTGGGCTGCAGATATGCCTGACTTCACTCACCACCATCACCACTTGATCCAATCCCTGGGAACGGAAACCAGATCTCCCGAATACCTAGATAGAGGTGGCATGGAGTAGGGTGGAGTTGACATTGGTTAGGCATAAAAGAAAATAGAGGCCGGGGAGCACTGTAAATTAAAACATGACCCAGGAAACGTAAATGTTGCAAACACTTCATCAAATTCCTATTATCCATTCATGAAGAAAAGCACCCATTCTCCTCTGTAAAAGATGTACATTTCTCTTGAATCCCCTCCCCATCCTTAGCCAACACTGATTTCTTATTAAATACTGCATATTTAGGGTGAAAGAATGTATAAGAACAGCAACCTTTTCCCCTTTGAGCATAAAAGAACTCTGAGCCTGCAGAATGTGTGTTGGCATGCATTCAAACACAAATATGCACCACAGCACAATTGCCTCCAGCCCAAAGGTGAGTTGCAAGAGAGCCTTAGGATTGAATGAATGGTGCCTGAACTTTTATCCTATCACCCAAAGAAATCCCCACCAAACTCAGTCTTAGCCCCTGTATAAAGGAATTTAGATGACTCTTGAGCCTCTCTTTGAAGTAGTAGATTTTGGCAGATACCTGCCTAATTCGCCTGTTTTTGTTGTGAAAACTGCTTCCCTCCACTGCTTACTCATTCTCCAAAAGTTAGCCTTTGTCTGTCTACCACCATCCCCCCTCTCCTTAAATCTACCGGTTTCTCCCTGTTCATGGTTGAAAATACACAGACCCTTGAAATCCAGCTACAATAACCACACCCCGTTTCCGTACATACCACAGCCCCTGGTTAATTTTGTCTGTGTGCTGACTGTCAGCTATTGACAGTGGACTTGAGCTTTCTCTAGAACAGAAGGAATCCAGGCCTGGCCCAGAGTGCTGGGAAGGCAGATTGTGACACTATAATATTTATAGTCAGGCACCCAAGGAAATGCTTCAGAGAAGAGGAACTCCCCTTAGCGGGCATCCCAACCTCTGTGACTTGGACCTTGGCCACCTATAACCCCTCCTCTGCAATATACACCAGTACCATTGAGCTGCCGTCATGTGGCTTACCTGGGCCTTCCCATATGTTCCTGTAGAATGTCCCTCTCACCAGTGCATTATCATATTTAGGCGTGGGAGTCATCAGCGTGTTCCTCTGGATCCTCAGTTGGGCAGGGATGGAGTCTGACTTCTGTTGCATTCTAGCATTTAGTGTAAAACTTGCACATGCATTCACCAAGCCTGTGTTTTCAAATTCATGCATTCCTTTGGTCATTCACTTGCAAATATTTATTGCCTGTTCGATGCCAGACACCATTTTAGGTGTTGAATAAATGAGCAGAAGCGGGTGGAACTGCTGCTATCCCCTCAGGCTGCTGTCCCTTTATGTTTCTTTTGAAGTTCACTTTAAAGTTATTTCAGTTGGTTTATTAACAAACTAAACAACTGTGTCAGGCTGTTGCAGCCCTGAAGTCAGGAATTGTGTGCCTGTCACCCCTCTCTGACTCCCTCTCACCCCATGACCATTTTTATTTTTGTTTTTTCCTTTTCTATCTCCTTCTTGTTTCCACTGGAGAAAAGATTGGAACCATATCCGTGACACGGGCAGACATATACCGACATGTCTGGTGGCCTCACAGGGTAGGTATGGGGATGGGCAGAGGCCAGATTGTAAAAAGACACTGTGGAGTCCCACAGAGAAAATGGGTCCTACAAGAAAACTTAAAGTGAGCTTCATGGGTGCTTATGAGGGTGGGAGGGGAGAAGGGAGGTTTCCCTAATCTCTGTGTTCCTTTGTCTCTGCATTTCAGTTGAGCAACTTCCTTAGCAGACTATTCACAGGGAGGTAAGGAGTGGATATTTCCTTAGTATTAGGATTTATTTTTTTATTTTATTTATTTTTTCTTTTGCTTTTGGTACTGGGAATCAAACTCACAACCTCACACTTGCCAGGCAGGCACTGTGCTGCTGAGCTAAATCCCCTGCCCATTTCCTTTATTTTTAGAAGTAGCTCATGAGACTGTTGAAGGACCACAATGATGCAAGCATTTACCTTTGGGTAGGGAGCTGCATCCTAGGATAGAGGCAGGAACAGAATGATGCCGCATGGAATCCAGATCACTCCTGGAGTCTCCTGGAAGCACCCAGAGTGGTAGAAGGAACCCATAAGGATGCAGGGACTGCAGCCATTATAGGTAGGGTTTAGTGAAATAGGGGGAAATCATTCTAGTGCTACCATGGTCTCTTACACACTCACAGATAGATGAATACCAAGGGCATTCATTGTTTCTGACCTGTTTACATTCACTCTGCTAGCACAGGCATCTGCTTCCACATGCAGACTCAGAGGAGAACCACGGGCCCAGGTCTCTGCTCTTGAATCTGTTCATGGGCCCATTTCAACTTTCCCTTCCTGGGTTTTATCTTCAGTGGCTCCCGGACTCCTTTCTATGGCTTCACACCCACCCAGATGTGGTTAGCCATTTGGGAAGGTTATTTTCTAACTGTTTAAAATCTGTCACAGTCTGCTATTGTAGGGATTCTGTCTTCTCAGTTTACACTCAGACATCACAAGTCAGGTAAGCAGCTCTCCCCGACCCTCTCATCCTCATTACCTGGGAATTCCCATTTGCATATTGTCCTAAAGGTTACAATGCATGATTTCAATTTTTTCTTCGCTCTCAAGTGTAATTTCTCCTTAGAAAGGAGCAGATGTCTTTGTAGGTACCTCTATGAGTGACTGATTTGCCTTAATAAATCACCACTCTTCAGTAAACTTGTACTTTCTTTGTGAAAAAAAAAATGGGTAAGTCTCACCCTGTGAATCTCTACCATGAGCAGCTCAGGCAGGAGTGACAGATTGTTGGAGAAGACTTTTTAGTGGTGAAAAAACTTTTATGGGATGCTGTGATCAATATTAATGTGTGCATGAATCTCTGGGGACCCTGTTAGAATGGAGATTATGATTCAGTGAGTCTAGAGAGGAGACTGGGATTCTACATTTCTAACAAGCTCCCTGGCGATGACACTCTGTGGACCACACCTTGAATACTAAGCTCTTAAAAGACAGCACTATATGTTTCTCCCACACTCATCTGGACACCCTTGATCTTTTCTAGGGATCCAGGCATGAAATCTCTATCATAAAGGATGAGTGACCTTATTGGTTTGGCTGTTTGAAAGAGAGAATGAAAATTCTTATAACCAGAAAGGCAATCACTTCAAACTGGAATTCAGTTGTGTAAATAAAATTTTGTGAATGATGTTCTCGATTTCCCACACCTGGTGTTAATACTGTCTCAGAATGTGGCAGAGATGGCACAGGAAGCTGGCGGACATGTGCGTGCAGGATGGATATCATTAAGACCAACAAGACACTGTGCAGAAATTATCCCTTTAATCAGAGAAGCTTCAAACAGGCCAGGGGACTAAGGTGGAGCAAGGTTATGAGAACTGACAAAAACACAAAACAAAACAAAAAACAAAGTCATTTGTAGAATCAGAGTAAGGACAACTGCTCCCTCATCTCCCTTCATTTCTCCAACAAGCTCAGGTTCTAAGTGGTATTTACCACCCACCCATCAGCCCAGCTGGTTGCCCAGCCTCCACTGGGTGTGTTTTTTCCTTTGTGCGTGTTCCCCAGGGCATCCTCTGGGTGATGCTAGAAGATAACTTCTCATCATTACTAAGCCCTGCTATTGTCCCACTGCAGGTCTCAGCACGGGAACCCAGTCATTAGTGCAGGGCCCCAAGCAAGACCCAAAACAGGATACAAACAAGAAAAGGAAAGAAAAGGAAAAAAAGAAAACAAACTGTAGAAGAGCTCACTCTCGCCATGGAGAACCGTAGGGGGTAGCTGAAAAGAGAAGAGATGCACTCCGAAGATCGAAGATCGCTAACCGCATCCAGCAGGAAACAAGTCTCAAGGGAATGATATGCATGGGGAGGGTCTGAGCTGATGAGGACATGGGGACAGTTTTAAACGAGGTGATCAGAAAGGCTTTATCGAGAAGGTAGTAACTGATTCATTCCTTAAAGGGAAGAGAGAATTAAACAGTGCCTGGGAGGCCTCAGACAGGACACTTTCCAAGGACAGCCTTTTGCCCAAATCCCTTTCTGGAATAGCTAGGGGAGAAGAAGAAAGCTAGATATGGATTCATTCTGGTTATAGAGGATGCCAGTGGCACTAATTATGACACAGTTCACTTTGCTAGATTTTTAGTTCCTGCTAAATGCTACATAAAATCAGGTACAGATTGACAGAGTTAAAAATCTACCTTCTGCATTATTTTCTTAAAAGCATGCTTTCCAGGGAGATACTTTAATCAGGTAGCCCAAATTCCTCTCTGTGCTTTGGGAAACCCCTTAGCACCTGATTTTCACCTTTAAAAATTGTCATTTATATTTCACACCTCAAGCACTCAATTTTTTAAACATTGGAAGAAATAGACTAATAATGGCAGAGCTAGAAAAATGCTATAGTGGTCTTTAAACACACACACACACGCACGCACACACGCAAGCACATGCACACACATGCACATGCACGCATGCACACATTTTTATTTAAAACTTCAGGCTTCACATTTCAAAGTTTTATAAAACTGTCCCAACCCCCATAATTTAAACCATTGTTTTCCAAGGGAAATTTAACAATAAAGAGCAGCCATGTGTTTCTGCTTAATTTTGGAAGCCTGTGTTATGCAGTCAAAGATTCTCATTTGAAAATAATTCTTGTCCTTATTCTCAAACTGCCAGGGGAATAAGATTTAAAAAACATGTTGCTGCTCTCAAGTGTATGTTTTGCCTAAAGCCAAGCAGTGCTAGGAGATCAAAGTTAGGAGTGTAGTTCTAAAGTTAGAATCAGTGCCTCGCAAGGCGCTCACAAATGAGGAGCCGAGGCCGGCAGCTGGCTGCCCAGGTCCTCCAGTAATTGCCTGGGTGCAGGGGCCCTGCCCCTCCCCTGGGCAGAGCCCAGGCCTCAGGGCTCTGTTGCCTGGGAAGCAGATCCCACAGAAAAGGGGCAGGCCTGGTATTTTTAGACCACATGTGCCCACTGTATAGGTCTCCTGCATCCCACAGTTTACACTGGGGACGAGCAGGAATGGAACATGCTGCGTGTGCCTGCTGTCTTCTGGGTCTGCTCTTGGTGGGGGCTATTTGTCAACAGACAAGTTCAGCTAATGAAGATGGGCAACTGGGTTATGTTTGCTCTTCTCAAGCTGTTTCTTATTTGTGTGTGTGTGTGTGTGTGTGTGTGTGTGTGTGTGTGTGTACTTTTTTCTTAAGCCTCAGCCCTGCTTCTTTCCATTGTCAAGTCCTTCACTTGCCTCTTTCAAACCTTAGTAGAGTGACTGTAGATGGTGATTTATTAAGCCACTAGAATGACATTCAGAGGCAGCCAAAGAACTCCCAGGCCACCTCTACCCCTCCACTCACCCTATCAGGAAGGTCTGCTTGCCTGGGGTGAGTGAGCCCAGTTGTAAATTCAAATGTGGGGCTCAGAAATCTTGAAGTGTCCAAGAAGCGGAATGATTCCAACATGAATGTGGTTATTGACAGGGAAGTTTCCCAGCCTTGTATAACTGAAAATGAACTTGACCTGCAAATGTATCTTGAGCTTGTCAGACATGTATACTGGACTTAGGGAAGCTGGCAAATGGTGATGGGCAGCCCAAGTCTTTTACCTGGGGTTTCATCTGCTGGAATCCCGCTGACACTGGGAATTCTTCCACTGAGAGTTGTACGGTAAAGTCCTGGACTTGCTCCCAGGGCCACTGAGGCTTCCTGTTGAGTGTCCACCCCCGGCAACTGTTCAAGGAGAAGCATATGAAGCAGCTTTCTATTTTCAATCCAAGCCTGCTCCCCATCACTCCTCAATTTTTGAAAGGCGGTTTCCCCAGAGAACTCTGATGTTCCAGTGGCTTTGCAGGCCTTTGTCCAATCTTTTGTGCAGTTCCCTTCCCTACGCAAGGATGAACAGGTGAGCTGCAAAGTTTCCTTCAGGCTGTCCACTTGGCTATTTTTACCCTTGGAAAGCTGAATCAGCTCTTGCTGTATTCCTTTCCTAGAACAGAGGAGATCAGCTCCTTTTGAACAAGAGGCAACAGGAGATGAATTCTCTATAGTCACTTAACTCATTTGCCCTTAAAAGTTTTGTGTAGTGATCTTGGAAGAAGCAGAGTGCTTTCCTGAAATGCTTGAGATGGTGAGGATCCACAGCAGAGCCCCATGCCTCTCTGGAAAGACCTGACACAGGTAGCCAAGCCACTAGAAGCCTGGCCTAAACCCTAGCCTTGGACGAGTATAATAATTTATTTAAAACCCTCTCTGCTTCTGCAAATTCCAGTCCTAAAACCCCTTTGGCTCCTCAAATCCCTGCCTACTTTAGGCCCTAGTATTCATGGTAAAAAAAAAAAAAATTGGGGCTGTTGGGACAGAGTGAATGTATTCTGCATGTGAGGACACAAATTTGGAAGAGGGGTAGAAGGCCTCATTTTATGCACTAAATTGTGTTGTCCAAAAATTCGTATTTTAAAGCTCTCCTTCCCAGACTCTGACTAGGACTGTATCTGGAGATAAGGCCTTGAAAGATGTAATTAGGCTAGAATGTGATCAGCAGGGTAGGTCTAAAACTAATGCAACCGATGCCCTTACAAAAAGAGATTAGGAGACAGACGTAGGAAATCCCATGCGATGACACAGACAACCATTTGCAAGACAGGGACAGAGGACTCAGAAGAACCCAGCCCTACTGGTGCTATGATTTAAGCCTTTTGGCCTCCAGAAATGCGTGATACTAAATGTTATTTAAGCCACCCCATGTGTGGGACTTTGTTCTGGCCGCCCTCATGGACCAATATAGATTTGGTATGACACCAGTGTGGTACAAGGCCCCAGAGAGAGATGCTACCCGGATGCTTATTGCTAGATGATCAGGAGCAAGTAAGTGGAGCCTATTTCTTCTGGTGTATTTTATAAACCTACTTATTTGGGGAATTCATTTGAAAAAAGGAGGAGTACTGTTGTAACCTAAGGACATGAACTTGCGCAGTTTTTATTGTGGGGGAAAAAAGCCTGACACTACTAAACTGGCAATCTCTCACAATACCAGGTGCGTTACAGATTGGTGTGTGGGCTTTTGTGAATTGGTTGCATATAAATGAGGAACATTTAAATAAAAAGGAGATCTAGAAACTTTCACTAGTTTGGGGCTTTTATTTATAGCTGCTTATGCACACTGCTGATTTCCCTTCCCATGTGAGTTTGGGTCATATCAGCCTGACAGGGAGGTTTCAGTTGAAAGTGCTGTTGATTTCAGTGTTAAGATGAGCACATGAGAGCCTCCTAAAACATGGAAAGACCTGGGAGAAGACAGGGGTGCTGAGGAGAAAACTGATTTGGCAAAGGGTATAATTTGGTGGAAAGAGTCAACTGACAATGGTAACCTTATATTTAATCCCAGCCACAGCAGAAAGCGTTAGGCTATTGACATAATGATTTGGGGATAGTCTATAACTTTCCAAGACTATTGTGTCCTCAGATTAAAGTGAAGAGCTGCACTGAGGTCTCTTCTTGCTCATTCTGGAAACTAACAGAACTGGTCAGAAGGCAAAGGGCAGTGGGAGCCAGGGCTTTTGGAGTGGAGGACACAGCCCTGCCTGGCCTGTCTAGATCTCCATGTTGGGCCAAATGGACTCATCCTGTGCTTAAGCAGGCTAGGCAGGGGGAACAGTGTAGCCATCAATGCTTCCCTAATTATGGGGTCTGTATTTTCACTGATACTCAGTGTTCATTGGAATTGGCCTTTGTGGCTTCTGGTCACCTTTTGAGTCCTGCTTCCGCCTTTGCCATGTGGAAATGCTAAACACAGTCCTAAAATATTAACACATGTTAATGGAGTATTTACTTATTTTTAAATAGACATGACGATGTTTATTATGCATTTGAAATCAGATGCTGGGTGTTAATTGTAGATCAAATCGGCCCACATCCAAACAGGCTCATTGTTCACGTGGATGGAAGGAAAACTAGGCTCCTTGGTACGTCAGACTGAGTCCACTCTGGCCACCCCTGGGAGGCAAGGACTTTATAGCAAGAACAGACCCAAATGAATTGACTCATGGAATCACAGTTGTTTGTATCTTTCCAAAGAATAATAAAAAGAAAGTGCTATTCTTAGGAAATTTACAAAACATATGGGTTTGAGGGAAGTTGGGAATATCAAAGTTCAGCTGAATTGCTCTATTTCCTGGAACCTGTGTTTGGAGAGAAGGAGTTGGACCCAGGCCCTTTGCTTTAAGGCTGAGGGAACTGGGAATGTTTAACATGGGGAAGAGAAAATTCTCTGTTACAAGGCAGTGATCTTAAAATATTAGATGGGCTGGTTTATGAAAGAGGAAGTGTATTTGTTCAAGGAGGCACCAATGGGTAGAAATATAACCTGTGGGTAAAGGGGGCAGGAAGAGGGACTTTGTCTAGTACTAGGAAGAACACTAGCAATGAACTCTGAGTGTACTGAAATGGTCAGGGAGTAAATGGGCAGGACTAGTCAGAGCAGGCAGCTGGAGTCAGAAAATCACCAAAGCTCCTTCCTGTCCTAGAATTGAAAGGTCCTTAAATCCAGGTCCATACACATAAAAATGGATTTGTTTCTAGTACAACTCAAAATTGCTGGTACAGAGTTCTGAGATAATTTAAAATAAAAGAAGACCATGACTGTAAGCTGAGTTAGCTGCAACTTTTTTTCATTCATTATAAGTTTCTTATATTTAACAGTTCTTGAGAATCAATCAAATCTCAAAGGAAAGGTGGGTTTGTGTGAGAATTTCATATTTGCATGCAGAAACTCTCAGGGAAAGAGGAGGTAGTGGGGTGGCTGCTATTCAAGACTGGTGAGGTCAAAGCAGATACACAGATGAGGGCATCTTGGGCTCGAGGGACCCAGTGCCTGTCACTGTTATTTATATAATATTGGCTGCGGGAGCTACACTTTATATAGGCTGGGAACAGTCAGTCACTTAACTTTTCTGTTCCTTATAAGAAATACCTACATGTACTGGTCACCTTTTTCACTGGTGGGACAAAAATATTTTCAATTGAAAGGAAAGATTTACTTTGGCTCAGCATTTCAGAAATTTCAGACCATGGTCACTTGGTTTCAAGGCAGAAACATCATGAAGGAAAGATGTGGCTCAAGAAAGCTGCTCACCTACAGCACCTGGAAACCAGAGAGTTGGACAGAAGCCAGAGAGAAAGGGCCAATGATCAGATACAGTCCACAAGAGCATGCCTGCATGACTCGTTTTCCCCACCTAGACTCTACCTCCTAATCGCCCAGTGAGAAAATCCATTAATGAGGTTAGTGCCCTAACAGTTCAATCCCCTCTCCAGAAGTCTCCTTTACAGTCAGGTGACAATCAAGATAAGCGGACACAGTACAGCAGGAAAAGAGATCACTGAGGAGGCTGGAGTGAAGGTTCACCACTTGGCAAAGATAGAGCTTTGTGGTATCACATGTCTATTGAATAACAGAAGGGACAAATGAAGTATTGCCTGATAGGACATTGATGCAGCAGTAGCTAGTGAAATTGCATTGTTTGTCCTAGAAATAAGCAAGCAAATAACTAATAATAATAACAAATCCCAGTAAGGCCTGGAAAGAGGTGTGGATTTTCTCCTGTTTGTGGCAGTACAGCATGGTATTTTTGTAAGGATCTATTTCTTGAGAAAAGATCAATGATTTGGTCCTTTTGAGGTTTAACAGAAAATAAAGTAAATGCAAGGAATGGTGAATGGTGGGTACAGTTTTTATTTGTTATGCAACCTCTGCCTCAGAACACCAGCTAGAATGAAATCAGCTGAACCCACCTATCTATTCTCTGTCCATTTATGAAAAACTATGCTTTATCTTAAGTCTGCTCATTTTAGACAAGATGGTCTTCTTGTTCTGCTTTATCGCCAACTGACTGGGGACTTGGACAGTAAAATGGAGCCACTCATGCCCTCACTAACCAGCTGCATCATGAGGATGTGTGCAGCTATAAGCAAGGAGAACTCTGACTCAAAGTATCTGAAACATTAAAGCGACTTGTTTCAAAGAGCAAGAAGGATTTAGACAGACTATTTCATTGTTTCATGATGACTTGGGTCACCCTTCTCATCTGTTTGTCATCCTCAGGGAAGTGGCCATGTGCTCAAGGTAGCCTGCGCTATGTCTGCAGTTCCTGGCAACACTTCTAGTTATTTCTGTCATTCTTTCTTACGAGCAAATGAGTCTTTCCCATCAGCCCCTAGAGCTTCACTCTTTTCTGATTGGCCAGGATGCTGCCATTAGTAAGCCAATAACAGCCAAGGAAAATAGGGTGGCCATGGTAGTGAATAGACATCAATAAACTTCCCTAAAAGGCCAGATGGTGACTATTTTAGGCTTTGTTAGCCATTAAAGCAAAGTTGAGGATATCATGTATATACTTATAGGACCATTTGAGATAACAAGTACAGAAACCCTTCAAAAAACTTGAGAAAATTGCAATAGAATGTGGGGCCACAACCCTGATCCGGCACCTCCTGCCAGCTTTGTCTTTTCATGAGTGATTCAGAACTTCACTTTATCAGTGTATATTTTGTCTTATTTTTTCCTATCCATACAGGAGGCACTTGGCATCCAGTTATTTAGGCATAGGTGAAAGGCAATCTGTTACTAGTAACAGTAGTGGTTGCTTATCTGAGGTTTGACCTACCATAGCTTCAGTTATGTACCTTCAACTCTGGTCCAAAAATATTAAGTGGAAAACTGCAGAAATAAACACTTCATAAGTTGTGAATTACATGCCACTGAGCAGCACAGTGACACTCTGTGCGACCAGGAAAGTGCATCAGCCCTTGGTTCAGCATATTCACACCACGTGCACTACCTAGCATTGGTCACCTAGTACCTGTCTCCATTATCAGTGCAAGGTCATCAGCTTGTGCTCAAGTAACACTTATTTTACTCAAGAATTGCCCAAAGGTGCACAAGTAGCAATGCTGACACTTGGGAATCTACCAAAGAGGAGTGTGAAAGTGCTTCCTTTAAGCAAAAAGATGAAGTATGGTAAGATATTTTGAGAGGGAGAGAACACATTTATGTAATTTTTATTGTTATGTGTTTGACTTTCTTTATTAGCTACTGTAAATCTCTGTTAGAAGTCCAATGCCCTATCCATCACGCCATGGTAACTCTCTTACTATTAATCTTTCTTTAAGCTGATAGACTAAACTTTATCATTCTGTATAGGAAAAAAATGTATATGTAGGGTCAAGACTCTGGGTTTTCAGGCGTCCACTGGGGGCTTCGAAATGAATGTTCCAAGGGTAAGGGGTATGGGGACCAGAACACTAAGGGAATGAGAAAAGAAACATAGTGATCAACATTCTGCTGTGAGTGCTGAGGATGCCATTGGTCACAAGCAGATCCCTCACACCCTAGAGGACAGTTTTAAGAATACGAATAAGGCACTCTGAGTTTCTTTAGTGGTGTGCTAACTCGGCTCCTCCCCAGCAAGTAAGATGGGAAAGAACTTGATTTGACCTATCAGCAAGTATATGTCCTGATTTGCAAATTCTTCTGGCCTGTGGTCTTTTTGCAGTTCAGATCAAATGATAGGTCCTCGGATGCTGTGCACTGCTCGGCCCCAGGGATTCAATCTATGGAAGGTAAGGTGCTTGTCCTCCTGAAGGGCAAGCCTAGAGATGAGTCAGATACAGATTATCGTGTGTCCATGTCTGTGTGCATGCTGCAGGGAGGGTGTACTACAGTCTTAGTGAGAGTGTGGAAACATGAGAAGGGGCCTTCGGTTTCCACAGTAACTGGAGAATGCCCTCATATTTGGTGCCTGGTTGCTGCAGTGCCAAATGTCCCATAGAAAAGATGGCTTCCATTTCACAAAGCATGTCCCAGTCAAAATAGCAATAATTTCCCCGGAGAACTAAGGGACCGGATGATGATCTTTCAGTGGAGGCATTTATAAGAAATAGCACCAGACTCCTTCCTCATAGGGCTGGGAGCCACGTGGCAAGAAAACTTGGAACCTGTCAGGCGGCCTACCTTGGTGTGAGCTCATGTCTGCTGAAACTCAAGAAAGGCATAGGACTAGCTGTGCTGCTAATAGAACCTCTGCTTTTGGTTTTGTAGGTTGTGAATTACAGATCTCAGAGCTCCTTGTTTCTATCAGCATAGACTTAAGAAGCTATTACCACCTTTTTCTGGTAGATGGCAATAAAGCATCTTGAGAGAGGGCATTTTATTACTTCACACTGTGCTAATGGTAGGACTGAGCTGGCGGTGGCCAGAGAGAATGATGTGGCATAGATGGCTTCCAGTGCGGAGAAGGCTTTGGTGTTCGGGATGTAGGCGGCTAATTGCAGAAGCAATTGTGGACAAGAGCAGGATTCTTGTCCCTGGTATGGAGATAGTGGAACTTTAGCTGGTTCCAACCTGACGTGTGGCCCAAGGGGGCTTTGCTATGAGAGAGACCCAAAGGGCTTTGCTCTCCCTCACTGACCAGTTTTTGTCAGAGATCATGGTCTAAGATGAGAGGAAATGAACATTTGCAAAAGCAAGTGGATTCTCACCTGGAATGTGGTCTGGCTGTCATGAGAGACACGCCAAGAAATCATGAGGAAGATTGCTAGTCAATTAATGGAGGTCTCTGGGGGAGAGCAAAGCTGGCCACTAAGGCAGGTCTGAAGTCACTTCCTAAGATGATGAGCAAGGGGAGCAGACTGGCCTGGCTTTTTACTGCGGTTTCAGGAGGCAGTTGGGGAGAGGATTCAGGAATGCTGAATTGCAAGGCTTGAATCCTCCACAGATGCAAAAGAGGGGGTCCCTAGTATCTCTCACCAGCTTGCCTAGAGGTGAGGCACAACTGGAAGGGGGTGGAGTATAATGATTCAAAAGCTGGTAGCAGTTAAACCGCAAAATAGAGTAGTCAGCTTTTTCTTTAAACTCATCGAATCAGCCCCAATTACTCTCAGCTGTTTGGGGAGAAGGCTGGGCAGTAAGTGGACAGGGCTTTCAAACCCCCTCCTTCTATACGGACACAGCTTAGGAGGGTGCAGGAGAGAACAACAGGGCAGCAGTGAGCAGAGGCTTCTTGCTTAGAACAGGCACAGAGTTTAGTGGATGCACGACAGTCCAGTCACTGAAGACTTACTAGAGTGTACAGTACCCAGAATCATTGAAATGGATGAAAACATTAAAAAATATGTTTTAACCCTTGGGTTCTTGAACTTCCGCTGACCACAACTCTATGTGCACCTCTGCTATTTAGAACAAGAATGTTTTCTGGGGTCAGGAACAGTGCGACACGCTCAACCAGGGTACATTTTAAAGAGTGGTGTGCTGAGACGTCATTTCTACACCTCCGGAAATGAAAAATGTCACTGCTCTTAGCATTTCTCTGGAGGCTGAAAAAAGTGATGAGAGGATCTCTTAATGTAGTACAAACTAAATACACTTGGGGATATAAGCGAATAAGCAAAGGAAGAAGCAGAGTTATTGAGGCAACAATTCAGATTTAATTGCATTTGATATAGACCACCCTTTAAAAATAGTTTGGTTGGTTAAAGGCTGTAGTAATTTATGGAATGTTCTGCTTGCTTCCAGAGAAGTTGACAAGTCTGGACTGAATCAAGAGAATCAGCATAAATCTCAGCCGATGCCTAATTTTAGATGTCTGAGGGAGATGTTTGAAGGAGTCTTGCCACAGCCAGATGGGGTGGGAGACAACATTTGAGGTTGGAAATGCATGAGGTGCCAAACTGAAGCTCAAAAGGTTAAACTCATTTTGGTGGCTGATAAATCCTAAGCAAAATGAATTGGATTGTGGGAAGAGTTATGTACTATAAGCTGGAGGTTCTTGGGGAGGTTGCAGAAGTCTTGAAGGATCATGTGTGTATCATGCAATTCCTCCAGGCCTTGATGTGGTACATCTCTGAAAAATTTAGCTCACTCTTCTTCCAAAAAGGACAGGAGCATGACCACGAGGTGGTCCTTGGCATCTCTGGAACTTTGCTGCTGTCTGTGTTCAATACAGAAGTTTCTCTCTGTGTGGTTTAGGTCATGATCACCGAGAAACTTCTAGATAAAGTGTCCAAAGGAAGGCTCATGTCTTGTTTGTCTCTGTAGTGCCTGCTATGTCCCGACACTTGGCACTCAAGACACATTCAGGTATGGTAGAAACAGCTGATGTGAAAGAATCAAGTTGCTGATCTTAATGGTAAGGCACAGCACTCAGCCTGTGTGTTCGAATTCCGGGTATTTTGGCCAGTCTGAAGAAAAGCACATTGACGCCTGCCGTATCTCAAAACATTTGTTCTACTCCGCTTATTGTTGGTAGCACAGCGATGACAAGCGCGTTATACTGGCAGAAGAAAGAACAGGAGCAAAGAGACTTTCTGAAGCAGTTGAGTAACTGCTTGTTCCTTTAAGGGGGTGTATTGCTAGGAAGCAAAGAGTCTAGGATCACATTCTAACACATTTGAAGTTTAAGACATAATGGATTTGGGAAATGTTTCTCAAAGCTTTATTCTCAGGCCATCTGCACCACAATCTTTTGTTAAATGCTGATTCCTGGGCTTTGGTCCTACACATATAGAATCAGAATCTCTTGGGGTGTGCCCAGGAATCTACATCTTATACAAATAGCCTGAATGACTCTGCTACATCCTAAACTTTGATAACTGTTGACGTAGAGAATTATAAAATCACTTTGGTAAGCTTGGGGATAGGCAAAACGGCCTGAGCTACACAGTCCAGTGTGGATTTTTTGCTCTGTGGAAGGCCAACCAACCTTTGAAAGGTGAAATACTGTATGAAAAATGTAAGTGCAATGCTTACTAGCTATGTGGGAGAGAGCCGGTGCTTTTCTTGAATTTGACCTCTCTTTGTAGAACTATGAAATATATATATTAATGTCTTTTTTACTGTAAAGATTAGAAAGATCTACAAAAATGGCTAGCACTGTTCAGTGAGTGGTGATTGATATTATTGTTCTGTAGCATTGATCAGAATGAGGTGGTCTTGGGACCAGTGGGCATTGATCCATAAGGAAGAAGGAAAAGAATTTGCTAGTAGGGTTTCTTATAGGGTGAGGATGGGTGGGTACAAGGTGTGCAGTGTAAGAAGGAAGTTAGCTTCTTTAAGAATATTCCTAAAACTCCTACAGAGAATTTCTCCAAGTATGCTTTCTGCAGCCATATCTCCACCAGAAATTGCTGTAATGTGACTAATGTTAAGCAACTAAAGGACAGCATTTCATTTAACTTTTATTCATTTTTTAATTGCATAAAAATGTTCCCCTAAAGAAATTTCAAATTTCATATGAAAGTAGATCAGCATATCAAACTCTCATTTTGGATTAGTTAGCCTTGACCAATCTTGTTTTTACTGTAACTCATTTCCTCCCCTGAAAGAATTAAAATCTTGTAAAGCAAATCTCTACAATAGTACCCTTTTGTCCATAAACATTTTAGCATGGAACTCTATAATACAGAAATTTTATAGAAAGAAACAACCTATCAACCTACCTCTATCAATCTAAAAGTTTAAAAATATTTAATATCATCAAATATCTTTTAGCATTTAATTTTTCCATTTGTCTATAAGTACAGTTAATTTAACAGCAAAGCAATGTTCTCTTTGTATCTTATTTTGTGAATTAATAATGATATAAAATATATCTACAAAAAGAAACTTTATTTCATTTACTTGGCTTCCTCTTCATCTCTTTGACCTACTTTCAACTGTTTGGTTGTCTAGATGTATAGTTTATGGAGGAACATCAATATGAATGCTTGATCTTTAAATTTACATATTGGTTTTCAGGATCATTAGTATTTGGCAAAGGTAAGATTTTAAAAAAAATATGAGTTCATGTATGTACTGATTCCCCACAATACATGTCATCATTATGTACTGTAAACATATACTAATTAAAGTTAAAAAAAATGAGCTCATGGATTGAAACATTGCTGTCTCAATCCAATGTAGTTATTCTCTGTGTTTTGATTGGACCAGGCCAATGAAAGCCACTTCACAATGTAGTTTGGACCTTTAGAGGTGACACTAGTAGCTTTGATATCATCCTTGCTTTCTCTTGTAACAGGATATTTCAGACTTATCTGGTCCTCAGACCTGCAGTAATGATTTCCCTAGAACATGATGATTAGCCACCATAATCTTTGTACTGCGGTGCTTATTGCTGCTTTTTTGGTGATTGTTTCTGGGCTTTTCCGTGGCAGAGCTAGAAAACAGTTTTTTGGACCTCATGATTTCATACTGATTTTTTTCAATTCAATTCAGGTTAAAATATTTGTCTTAGCTTCCATATTATACCTGTCTCTCTTTTGTCCATGCTTAATTCCTGATTCTCAAGGACAGCAAATGCTAATTAGTTTAAATAATTAAAAACCCTATTATATATACCAAAGAGTTTCAGAATAAAATTCTAAGACAGCTGTTAAAAATATAACTGAGGGGCTGGGGATATAGCTCAGTGGAATAAGCACCTGCCTAGCAAGTGCAGGGTCCTGAGTTTGATCCCCAGTACCGCCACAAAAATATAAATGAGATGGGAGATTATTTTTGCAGTTCTTTGTCTTTGGGGTTTTTCTCACTAGGCTGTGTAGTTAACATCTGTGTTTGAGAGTCTCTGATTCCTCTTTGTGTGGTTATGTGACTTGGTCAGAACAGTTTCATGTGTTTTTGTGCTTATGCATTTTTAGGGTTTTCTTTTCCTAAGTTATTTTTCTTGGTAATTATGTAAAATGCTTTTATAAAGTCCAAGTCAAATGTTCAAAAAAAGCCTAATAAAAATACTGCTTCTGTTTCTATTCCTGCTACCTTATTTTCTTCTACTATGGGGAGTATTTTCTCTATATTCATTGTGTGTCTTTCTACTTTTAAAAAATATAGCAGATTAATGCACCATATGTACATACCTAATCATTTACTTTAGCATTTGTTAACCTAGCAATTCTCTGCTGGTGGGTGGTATAGGCACCCTGTGCGTTGTTATCTTTAGCAGCATCCCTGACCTTTACCCACTAGATGCTAGTAGCAACCTCTTAGTTCTAGCAAAAGGGGTTAAAAATGTCTTAAAATGTCTCTAGACATTGCCAAATATCCTTTGAGAGACAAAATCGCCTTTGTTTGCGAATCACTGGTTTATGCACACATGTACATTTATAAGTATATTTATTTGTATACATATTTTCTCTTTCCAGTTCTCAGATACACGTTTTGGAGATTACTGCCTGCGTTTATGGGGGACACTTTTTAACTCTTTCCCTAGTTGCATATGGGAATCTTCTTGCAGCCCTTACACGCATGTATACAGAAAAGCTGCAGGCCAGTTTGGCTGGCACCCTGAGACCAGTTGGAAGCCCAAGTACTGAGAAAAATTCAAGAGCAAAATTTAAAAACAGAATGATTTATCTTTTCTGATCCCGCCTATCAGCACTTTAAGATCCAAAATGCATTTTACTCTTTCTTTCCTATCAGTGGCTGTTGTTTTTCTCTTTTTGTTTTTCTTAAATAGATTTTCATTATTAAAGGTCCAAGTATTTCAAATCTAATGAAAGTATATTTTTGGCTTCTTCTGAATTATTGTTATTTTTTCCTGGACCTAGATCTAGGCATGTCTGTCTGCCAGTTTGCAAATGTGTTAGTAGGACATGTAGGCTATCCAAAGTTGTATTAATTTGACAGTGTGTGTCTTAGATTCTTATCACTTATTTTCAATGGGGGAAGAGTTTTTCTTACCACATTGTGCCAAGGATTGTTTTATCTACTAAGGGTCTTTTAATATTGTTCTTGTTACCAACTGTGAAGATCAAGAGTTAGTCCAAGTTACTAAGTGGGATTAACATTTGGGAACTTGGAATTCCCAGTTGTTGCTCTCAAATGGCAACTAAAAACATTAGTTTCCTCTGAAGATCAGCAGGCAAAAAAAAAAAAAAAAAAAAGTGCAAAAGCTACAGGATGTGAAGTGGGACAAGGCACTCCCTTGGTGCTGCAAGAATTCTCAGAATGAGGACTAGCCTGAACTGAGCCCCCAGCTGGGCCAGAGGAAATTAGGCCTCGGCTCTTACAAGGAAAGACACCAGAGGAGCCTAAACTCCAGGGGAGGGTGGGCCAATTCTTTCAGGTTTGTACAGAAGCCTTTGAATGAGACAACCTGCTCTCACCGACAAATGAGAAATCCAGGCTCAAATGAATTCTTTTGGCACTGTTATCACCCAGACCAATTCAACACATGTATATAAAGCTCACTATTAAAACTTCTTTATTTTTCATAAATTGTCCCTCCCTTTTCCTCATAATGAGTTACACTGTTAGAAAAAGAGCTGAAAGTTGAAAAAATTCATTTCCATATGAAATAAATATTCTACAGTTTGAAAAGGTATAAAATATACCTCATTCTGATATACATTCTGGTCTCCGGGGGAAAGAGTTAGAGGAGATCTTGTTAAGAGGTGGGGGTCTTATGTGGGCTGAGTTGGCCAAAGAAAGAGAACATACAATAAAGAATGTGATCTTTCCTATTTTTAAAAGGAAATATTTTGTAAGAATGAGGCACATAGCCTGGTAACTCAGGAGTTGAAGATGTCGTTTTTCTCAGTACCTTCCAACTTAATTAATTCAAACCTTTCTCTACCCAGTTAAATCCACCCCTCTGAACTGTTACAGAATTGGAAATTTGTAATGTCCGGTTTTAGAATTATCCCTTGTACACAGACCAATGATAACACACATCCAGGAGCAGAATCCAACATACAACTTTGTATAATGAAAAAAAGTGGGAGTTTTTTTGACCAGCAAAATACTATATTGAACAAATTATTTGCTGTTCACTGATCCTTATTTCTTATTTTTCTGTACCTAGGCTTAAATGAACATATCTGCTTACTACTGTTTTTTTTTTTTTTTTTGCTTTTCTTTAATCATAGAAATAGCATCTCGCTCATTCTTCCGTCTCCTTACCCCCCCCCCCCCTTCATTAGAAGATTCCCTCTGTTCCCATTTCCTCTTTTACTTCATTGTGAGCAGCTGGGCTATGTGCTTACAGCAAATTAGCTGCAAAATAAAGCAGACTTTTCCCTCCTTTTCCTTTTTTTTCAAGGTGTTGTGGGAGAAAAGGTGGTTAGAGAAATTACCCTATGATAAGCAAGTGTGGACAAGGATCAAATAAGCAGAAGAAACAGCCTGCTGGAGGGCTCACTCATGCTGCTGAACTATAGCAAGTGTATTTCCCTCTGGGGGGCCCCTATTGCATCATTCTGGATGCTTACTCTCAAGTTCTTTACCAGTGGCATTTTCTGCTCAGATCTTGATTTTCAAAGACTTCCACTAAATGAAGCCCTAGCTGCAATGTGTTCTTTAAAATATTGAAATCAATTGTAGTCCAAATGTTGTTGGCCTCACTTTTCTGTTGATGTTCAAAAATGCAACAGCAATTGTCACAGGTATTCATCAATTTTAAAAAGGCAGCCAGGCACTAAAATTGCATGTGTTCCCCAGAGGAAAATTAGTTCTTTCTAAGGTAAGGAAATAGGAGCAAGCAGGATGAGAGCAAGAGGCATGGTTAAATAGAATCTTCTTAGCCACTCATCTTGGCCTTTTGTCCCCATGGTGGGTATTGCTTTTTGGAAACATCTTCAGGTATTTGAGCAGTGCCCTCTGAAGGTGTTGAATAGCCATGCAGAGTGGGATTCAAAGGTCAGACCAAGTTCTTTATTCTTGGTTTGCAGAAAAGATAAGGCGATGCTAATAATTGTTACCACTTACCAGGAAAGCTGGAATCTAATGTACCAACATCTCTACATGTTTCATACAGCACAAACACATTGCAGGTAGATGAATGGAGAGAAGTCTGCCCTGGAGGTTTGAGGAGGCCACCTCACACTCACCAGACACCCTATTCGCACAGTCAGAAATTGCCAGACATTTTTATTAAGCAGTGAAATATTCTCTTTTCCAAATAAAGCATTATTTGGCATTTAAATGTGCAAAGAAACAAAAGGAACATTTGAGTACTTTGAATTTGTTTTGTAATTTTCAGATTTATGCCATCGTGCTTTAAAAAATTAATTTATTTAAAATGCACTCACAGAGAATTCTGAGACTATTTGGCTGAACACCAAAAAAACCAAAAATGAAAATTAGAGGTGCCAGTCAACATGTTATATAACAACCTCATTACCCAGTTTCACCTTCTTTATGAATTTTCATTTTGGTTACTGGCTCAGCCATTTAACCAGAAAGAAATGATCCTTTCTTTTTTTCTTTTTTTGTTAAGTATACCTTGTAATCTGAGAGCATTTCTGAGGAGTAGTTTGCAAATTTAGCATAAAAACAAGTTCACCCAATAGTGTACCACACTACTAGTAGAAAACTCAAAGTTGTTCATATTGTTTATTTTAAATTATGTTGAAAGTGATTAAGCACATTTTAAAATGTAATTTAAGTTAAATGTGACTAAAATCTCACCATCACAAACTCCAGGGTGAAGAAAATGGCATGGAAACCATTATGTTTTCAAGGGATGGAAAGCTACCACAGGATCTTGGAAGCAAAAGCCCTGAAATCAGTGAGACAGAGTGCCAGCATATTTCCTCCTGCACCAGAAACAGTCTGGGGTGGGTTCATGTCCTCTTTTAGATTGTTGAACATCTCTGCCCCAGTCTTTTGATAATGTCAGAATTTCTCCAGGTAGTTTCACGTAAATTGATGTGGGAGACAACCTGGACCTGACTCTCAAGGTTCTAGAGTTTGTAGTACGATGTGGTAGTCATCAGCCACATATGGCCATTTGGATTTAAAGTCTCCTCAATTAAAATGATATAAAATAAAAAATTCATTTCTGTAACCCCCTTAGGGACATTTCATGTACTTAATACCATATTACCAGCTGGACTGTACAGATATAGAACATTTTTAGCTTTGCGGAAAGTTTCACTGGATACGTCTATTCTAGAGTGAGAGCCAGGTATCAGTTTGGCTTTCATTTCCAGGTTGCTTTTGAAAAGAACTTAATTACACAGGCTAGGATCATCTTTTTTTTGTCAGTACAAACCTCTTCTATGTGTAGTGAAACTATTGAAAAGAAAGGTAAAGGGGCGAACATTCAGCGATATTTCCTGTCCCTTGAACACAGGCTTCATCCTCCACAGCCCATGATGGTAGGAGAGACAGAGAGTAAACTGGGGTTTGCAGTTATAGTTGGGAATTTCCTTAAAGAATCATGACAGGTAAATATAGTGATTATGAATGAATTCTGGAGCCAGACTACAGTGTCTGAATCCACTCAAGCCTTTAGAAACTGTGTCTTCTTGGGAAAGTTAACTTCTTTGTGACTCGATGTCCTCTTTCAGGATAATAATATCACTTATCTCATCAAGTTATTGTAGGGGTTGAGTGAGATATTACATGTTAAGCCACCATCAGATATATGTTAGTTATTTTTATCACCGCCACAAGTTGCTTCTATGAGGAATTCCATTATGGGAATTGTTTTTTGAACAATAGTTCAAAACAGAAAATATAAGAAAAATGGTTTTAAAAAGTTCCCAGATAAGAGGGTTGTACTATACATGTTGATAGTGAGAAGTGTGACTTCTTAGGACTCAGGAATCTCCAACAACCACAAATCCCTTTTCGAAAGATTGGATTATATCTTTTTTGAATATTGTTTTGGCATGGGCTGTTTCCTCTTGTTCCAGACTAATTTTACTCTGCAAATTCTAGCTCTGTCTCCTGCTCTGCATATCATATTACCTCTTATCATCGTTTCCTTTTTTCTTTTCCTTTGCATTTGCATTCTCATTCTCCACATTGCTAATTGTATTTTTGATAGTGTCAGATATGCTCTTCGCTGTCCCTAGGTTCGATTTTGTTTGGCTATTGTAAGCTTAGTTTTCTTGCAACTCTCCTTTATGGCGTCCAGCTTGATTTTTATGCAATCTATTCTATATTTTTACTGTTGCTTCTCCAATCCTACTGAGTATACTAAAGGCTTTTCTAAAACTTTCCTCTGGTTCTTATAATAAATCATTTTTCTCTTCTTAGTCTTTTAGGTAATGTCCATTTCCTTTAATGTTCAGTATTTTCTGTCTGTAGGTATAATTTTTACTTTTACTTGATGTCATAAAAGTCCAGATCAACTGTGGATATTTGCGAAGTACAAAGTTGGGTGGAATTTCCTTTTAGTTATTTTGTCCACTGTTGCTTGAAATCTAAGGAGAGGGTAGTTTGATGTTCATAATTCTTGGCCTAGGTTCCACTGTTAGGCTGTACTTCATTTAGGAAGCTTGTTGAGTCTGAGAGATATCTTCTCTTGCTCTGAATGCCAAGTCTTCCTATACTATGAACTTCTAAATAGAGAAAAACCTAGACTTCCAAGCATTGGAAATCTGATGGAATGAGGTTGTTTATAACCCTTGCCTTCTCTAAGGGCTCTGTCTTCTGTTTCTTTTATTGGTCTCTGTGTCTAATACTAAGCCCTCTGTTTTGCCTCTATATGGATGTAGAAACATGAGGAGTGGTGAGAATGACTGGGTCATGTACAGTTATCACAAACACAAGCCTTAGAGCTTACGCACTGAAGACCCTATTGAAGTCACTTAAGTTTTCATTGCCTCTGCCTCCTCAGTTTTCTACAGAAATAATAAAGAAGCATGTACTTCATTGGGTTGTGGTTGTATCAAGTTTACATGCATTGAATGATTGGCGATTTATCTGCCATATAGTGACTTCTCACTAAGTGTTGAGTGGAATCATGGCCTCACAAAGCACCAGCTGAGCTATCACACTTGTGGTGTGAGCAGGTAGAAGTGAAGAGGAAGTGGCCAAGAGAAAAATGAAGACTTTTATGACTTACTTGTGAGTGGATGGGGCTGCTTTTCTTCATATGAGAAAATGAAAGGCCACGGTTTTTCTATCTCCAGTTCCGTCAATCTTGTCATTAATTGAAATCCATAATGAGTAGGGTTAGAATTTTATACACCGGGCATCTGCTGAAGTTAGTTTTTGGTTTTGCAGTGAGTTTTCCTTTTATTATATGTCCTCATGTTTATTTTAGTGGGCTTTTGGGGGAAGTTGCCTTAAATGATTACTCAGATGTCACCTTAACTGGGAAGAAGGTAGAGAGTTACTTATGAGAGTGATTCATTGCTCTGCCCCTGGCTTGCTTTAAGTAACAATGGAGAGGCAGTGGGAGGCATGGAGTGGCCACAGCGGCAACCCTTACCCATGTGGGTGGAGGAAGGGAGCCCGCCCAAGGATTCTCAGTTTGGAACCATGTGGTATTGACCATCTGGCCACACGGGTAACAGGAGACAGATGTTTACACACTCCAGAGTAAGCACAGGACCTGGGCTCTGATCCCACTCACAAGGGGGAGCTACTTGTCAGCTTTTTTTGTTAAGTGGTTAGGGGGTTGTTAGATATATATGAAACTCTACACTTGTTCGAATCAAACATCTTCATGAGGTGGATGGTATTACTACATTCATTGTAGCGATGAGGACACCGACAACTTGTGCTTAGGTAGAGCTCAAGTCTGACCTCTGGCACTTTCATTCTGTATGTCCCACTCTTGACGGCTCAACAGTTGCCAAATGGGATTCTTCCACAGGACTGACCCAAGCCATATTGCTCAGCTCTGACTGGAAAACAGGGCAGGAAAGATACTTTTGTTTTCACCAAGCAAAGGTCGAAAGATCATGCTCTCAAGGTTTGATTCTGCCACTGACAGTAACACCTTCTAAAACCAAAATATCAACTCTGAATTTCTCCCAGGCACACTGGTGGTTCCTGTGATGGAATAACAGGTAACTATGCCATGAGCCCCCAGATCAAGGTCCATGAGGTATATGATTCTACCTATCTATCTATCATCATCTATCCCTAGCTCTTATGCATCTGTCTATTGCCTATTATCTGTCTGTGTTTATTGCCTATGTATCTGTCAATCAATCATCTACATTTTTCCTTAATATACCTAAGTATTCTTTGCTTCTCTAGGGATTATTAACGTTCTAAGAACTTTGGAGTCTTTTTTATTTTTAATTTTATTTACTTAAGTTTTTTGCTTTGTGGGATAGAGATCTTCAGTGTGAAATTTAACATAGTGCCAGCCACTCTCTTCTGCTTAGGAGGTATGGCCACCCCAGCATCCAGTGCTTATGTAGGTAAAATGTTAGCACAGGTCAAAAAGGTCTATCTATGGAGACATCTGCTTCCTGCAGCCCCATGAGTAATAGCCTGGCCATGGAGTGAGTGGGAGAAACATCTACTCAGCACACAGAAACTGACTGCTGTGCAGGCAGAACCAGGCCACTGGGAGAGAGGGAGGAGACCAGTGACAGTGGGCCGCAGGCAGCCAGAGGCAGTGATCTAGCAAACAGCTTCTCCCCTCTCTCCCTCTCCTTCCCTAATAGGAGTGGAATCCACACTGGGATAGGTGAGATAGCACACAGGCAGATTGTCCACCAGATGGTACAATCTTCTATTTAAGAAATATTTGAAAGGGCAACAAAACACAGCAAAAACCATCCAACAGTCCACATGGCTAATGCAAAATTAGCCAAAATGATGGTGGCAGCAGGAATGAGGGTGCTAGGGGCGAACTGCAGGAAAGGCTGAGGCAAGACAAACACTGCTGTGTTGGGCAGGGCAGGTGTCAGGAAGGTTGAGATGATTCTTCATCACTGCACAGCAATGATCTGATACACTTCTAGGAAACTCAAGTCATAGCCTGAACTTCCCTGGCCAAGGAAGATGAACACAGTGTGGTGGTCCAAGCTGGTCTGCATCTCATGAGCTGGGGAGGACTCTTGTGTTCTTATATCACTTCAACTTCGGTTGTCTGTGCTGTGGCTCTTTCCTCTTTTCCTGCCTTCACGGAGCAGACTTTTCATTCCCTGCCACGGCCCCATTTTTACAAGACGCTATGCACTGCCACCAGCGTTGGCACCATGGATATTGTTAACTGAGAACTTATTTTGTTGTGCTAAATATTTTAGTTCATAATAGCTAATATACATTGAATGGTTACTGTATACTCTCAGAGAAATTTACATATGTTGTCTTATTTAATCCCTACAATAAACTAACAAAGTAAATGCTGTCATTTTTTATTTTACTTGTGGAAAAACGGGGGCATAGAGACCTCAAATACCTTGACCGAGATTACATAGTTATTAAGAGAGGAGATGAATTTACTGACTCTTCCACTGTTTTAAATGCTATGCTCTTGCCTGGGACGTGTACATTTTTTCTATGTTGATTCTTATTTGACCACCTCATGAAGATACAGTCATCATTTCTGGTATACTTTTAAGAAAACTGCATCTTAAAAAGTTTAAGGAACTTCCAATACCCACCATGCAAGACCATTTTCTGTGCCCCAGCCTTGCTTGGTTCCTCTCGCCTTCCCCTCCATGGCTTTCTCAGCACCCATGCTTGAAATCACAGCAAAGTATTCCCATTTTATATATTGCTTATATTCACATATTAGTCTCTCTTCTTCCTCTTTCAGAGTGTCTGCTTTCTCTTCTTTTTTCTAGCCCCATTTCTAACACCCATCCAGATGAGATTTCTTGCCCCTTCAAGTATTATTGAAATATCTATAATCTGTCCCCACTTGCCCCCCCAAAAAAAGTATGACACTGTGTCATGATTTCTAGGCACAATCCTCCCAGACAGACACTGCTTTCTATAATCTACAGCTCGGAAAAAGACAGAATGACATTGTCTATTAACTAGACCCTAAGACTACAAAGGAAGAGATATCTGTGTGCCCGCGTGGACACATATACACTACAAAATTAGTGCAAAATTAGAAAACTTGGGGCATGTTTTGCACTGAATTACATAGTACATCTCTATATAAACACTTTTACAAGAATACAATTCAGGAGAGCCCATTTGTCATTGTTTTTATGCTGTCTTGAAGGGAGAAATCTTCTGATGAACTCTTTGACCATGACAGAAGAAATGTTGGTAGTTTTGATGTTTAATTTTTGGAATGCACTGAGGCTTCATTATTCATGGAGGATGTCTTCCTGGGAATTACAACAGACAATGGAACAGAAATGGGATTGACTAACCCATTGACCTTGTATCACAACAGCAGAAAGAAATAAAAATTGAACAGGCCCCTGTGTTTTCCATCCCCCTAAGGGCTCTGTCTGTTCTCAGGCCTGGACCTCTTTCTGTTTTCCCCTCTGGAGGGTTCCAGTATCAAGCATCTCTGTGTTAATTAACCCAGCATGTGGCACATAAAGGCCTGACAGCAGATAGCTAATGTTTTGGATATGCACTCAGTTTAAGGATTAGTTCAGTTCTAAAGGACAACTTAACGTTGCCACAGTACAGCTGACACTTGGTGATTTGAGGCAAATTTCTGGTTCTGGGCAGTCGTCCTTTGCCACCATCACACATGTGGAGTTTTACTTCTCACTTTGCTCTAAGCTGCTCAGAGAAAAGCCATTTTAATATTATGATTCAGCCCAAATAACGTATCTTACAACTGCCAACAAAAACCAAGGATAAACAAAACTCCACAATGCAGTTGGTTATCTGAATATTTGTTTCTCCCATTATGGATATTTTATACAGTATTTTAAAGAATATGTACATAAACTTAGAAAAGCACTTTCACTTACAAAGTCAAATTCCTTAGGATAAGTGTGTGGTGAGAAGCTAGTGTGGCTTCACCTTTGGCTTGAAATATTTTTGAGCCAGAGAAGCATACAGTAGCAAAATGGCTGCCCACAGGCCATGTCTAGCCCCTGCCATAAGTATTTGGCATTGCGTAGTGTTCTTAAAAATTTATCATGGAAAATGTGGAAATTTTTTAAAATTCACATTTCCAAGTTTTCTCTCTTTAGGTCTCTATTTTTTTCTGGCAAAAATTGACCAAAGCCAACCAGCGACTGCCACCCACTGGGTGGAGCATAGGCACTTGGTGCCAACTCCAACCCAAGAGCGTGATGTCTGAAATGCCAATTCCGGAGCCTGGAATTTTGCTTTTTTGTTTTCCTGCCAACCTCAAGCTTATTAAATCTCTGTCTTCATTCCTGGTAGTTTCTTGTCTCTTTTGTCCAAAGAAGGCCGTGAACCATAATAAGCTGGGCAGAGTTGCACGGGGTTCATTTTAGATTCACCTTTCACTTAGCTTTTACAGAACAGAGTTTTCATTACCATTGACCAGCTGCCCAGAAATCACCCAGTGAGTTCTTTTCCTAAAATCCAAACAATCAAACAAGTGCAAAACACTATATGTGGAAAGGCTGACAAATTTAGCCATTTGGCATGACATTAAAAAATGGATATAGCAGTATTTTTAATGTACTCTTTCAAATGTCATGACAGCTGTCCCAATTTGTAATTTTAAAGTATATTTTATGTTATCACATACATTTGCTATACACTCTATCAAATATATGACTAATATGTGAAAACAAATATGTTTGCTACTCAGCTGACTCATCTTCCTTGAGATGCTAGAGATCTTCTGAAGGACCAACAAAAAGGCTTTGTGGCTGGAAAGAGGGACCCAAGACTAGCATTGTTTTTCTCCAGGGGCTTTGTTCAGGGATTTATTTCCACTTGGAATGGGAAGGACATGTCACAGAAGAGCCAGAGAATCATCAGGCAGCTAAAGAAGACACATGTCATCTGAAAACCTGGGAATAGATCTCTAGATTATTTATGAATTCATTCATACATCCATTATATAGAAATGTATTGCCTGTTCACTCACTCAGTGAGCATTTATTGAACACCTACTATGTGACTTGTAATTATGGCAAGTGCAATAAGAAGATAAATATAAAGCAAAAGCTCTAGGAGCTGAGGGAGTTTTTAGGGTTTCCATAACAAAATATCAGAGACAATTTAAACAGCATACTCTCATTTTCTAACAGTTCTGGAAGCCACAATTCTAAGATCAAGGTGTCAGCAGGGATGGTTACTTCCGAAAGCAGTGAGGAAAGGATCTGTTCCAGGCCTCCTTTCTCTGTAAGTTGTAAGTGGTTTTAGATGAACTTTTTTTCCTCCTTCTTGTGTCTTCAGTTTTCAAATGATCCCCCCACCCAGCAAGTGTGTGTGTGTGTGCGTGCGTGTCTGTGTGCGTGTGCGTGTGTGTGCCTAAATTTTTTCTACATCTAGGGACACTAGCCATATTGGATTAAGACTCAACCTGATGACCTCATTTGGACTTAATCCCCTCTCTAAAAATCTGATCTCTACTATCTCTAGACAAGCTCACATTCTGAGGTATTTTGGATTAGGAATTCAACGTGATTTTGAGGGGAAGGACATAATTACGCCTATAACTGTAGCTTACAAAATAGTAGTTCCTAGGCTATACGCTAGAAGACTTCTGGTTTGCTCCTTGGTCCTCCTGCTTCGGCCAGAAAGGGGGCCTGTTTTTCATGGTTGCTAATGACCATGCCATTTATTTTGAAGCAATGCTAGCCTAGGCAATTCCACAGGTTGATAAGGTATGATAAGCCTAGCTTGACACTGAACATACAAAGTTTCAGTACCTAGACCTGGCATGGAGATACAAATGAGAGGGTCTAGATTTTAAAAGTTCCTATTTGAAACATAAAGATCTAGGTTGGAGTCAGGGGTGCAAATCAAAGGTCTCTGCGGTGTTTTCTAGAATAAGAAGAGGCCACGAAATCTGGGTGAACAGAGGGGAGAGCCACTCAGGATACAGGATAGTCCGTCAGACAGGGAGGTTCCAGAAAGTCAAAATGGAGTATCACAGACACTGTGATGTGACCCATATAACTCCTCCTGGGCAAGGAGAAAGGGAGAATGAGCCGATGAAGAGCCAGACATTGAGGACTGACAGGTGGAGTGTGTGGGGAATGTGCCATGATGCACGGGTGGGGGTTGGGCATGCTGGGAGGACTTGGCGGCATCCACAGACCAGATCCTTAGACTGCTACGCTTCAGAAAGACAGTGCAGGAGCTCCTTGAAGGGGAGCCCAGCTCTGAGGCAGACCTGAGGAGTATGGACGTTGTCCTCATTGCCCCTTTTCCTAAACCTTGTCATCTCTTTGCTTCCTCCCCCGCCCCCCAACTTTTTCCTTTCTTCATTCTTCTGATGTTCTCAGCTGAAACAGGAAAAATCTTAACCTTTTCTACAACCTATGAATTTTATTATGAAACACTCATAGAGCAACATGCTTCCAAATACACAGTGTACATGGCAGGCAGTGGAGTCCTGTGTTTGTCCCTGCACTGTTTCTCAGTGTACCTTCTACTCACAACACTGCTTAAGCCTTTCTGACTCCATTTGAAGGGGCTGAGTTTGGTCCCTTTTCTTTAGAAGCTGTTCTCAAAATTTATGGGCATGCCAACTGCTGAGGATCTTGTTAAAGTACAGATTTGGATCCAGGGGGCCTAGGGTGGGCCAAGACAGGTCACTGGCCATGTTCGCAGTGGTGAGTAGCTTTAGGTTGCTGGTGCCCTCCTGCAAGCCTTGGCAACAGCTCTGTCTTCTTCTAAAGCTCAAGGTTCAGAAGGTTCTCAGGTTAAGGATAGAGGATGCCCTTCTTGGCTACTGCCATCGCTTTAACTTTTGCTAACTCTTGTATTCATTAGTCAGGCTTAGCGAGAAAAGAAAAATAACAATATCGTTCTTAATTGGATCCCTGAAAGAGATACTGCATTTCCACTGATTACGGCAATTAAAGGTGCAGACACTGCTGCTCCAAAGCTGACATCTTCAGGTGTCTCATAACAGAAATTAATACCACTGCTAGCTGTGCCACCTAGTCATGCTGTAAAGTAAATTAATTACTGCAACCAAACTAATAATAACAGTGCAGGCAGAGTTGTAGCAATCTCGTGGCTTACCATTGGAGACTGAGTGGGGACTTTTGCCTCTCTGCTACCCATGAGCACAACCCAGCAATTGCTGACTGTAACATTTCTATTGTATGGTTTATGCTAAATATGCATATCTTAATTGCATTAGTCAAAATAATTAGCTAATATATTTTTGCATAATGACGAGGTAAGCAAATATCACCATAGCTCAGTGGTTCTTGCATGAGTAAATTTGGAAAATTAATAGACTCCCAATTTCCTAATTATCTGTCTTTTATTCCATGCTCAAACAAAGAAACGCTACCGCATACTCCTGGGCATCATGTAATTTAGTTTGCACCTTGAAAATTTTAAAGCACCTGTGTTTGTTTTCTCCCTCTTTTGCACGAAAGTGATGTAAAGGAAAAAAATACAGCTCCTTTTTTATTACCCTTATTTTGAAATGTGACAGAATCTGTAGATCGATACATTTTAATTTCTACATGCAGTTGGGCCCTTGGATTATAAGACATCCTTAATTCGTAGGAAAGCTACTATAAAATTGAAATAGTCATCAAAATTATTTTAGAACTGATACTGCATAGTAGTTGTCCAAGTTCTGAAGGCAACATGGCACTTCTTTCTACCTCTTGAATCTAGCAACCTAGCTGTCTCCTCCCTTCCTCAGATGTACTGGACATTTCCTGCCATTGAATACAATAGTCTCATCCAATGACCGCTGTTTTGACTAACATGCTTGGTAGACCTCAGCTGAATTTCTTTGGGTTCCAGCTAAATTCCTGGACCTGTGACTGTGAGCAAGGCTATTGTCCTAAGTATACTGACTGATCAGAACCCAGCCCTTTCTGCCAAAGGTGTCATCTCATTCCTACTCTCCATGAGAAAGCGTATCCTTAGCATGGTAATCAAAAATGCAAAAGATGCAGAAATCTGCTCAAGAGGACATTTGAGCAATATGCTAATATCCTGTGAAGAGCTTGAAAGCATTCTTGCTTTGTGCCTTCTGATGGCAAGTTTCAGGCCACCATTTAAAAGGAAGACATGCTGGAGCCTGAAGCTTACCACATCTGGATGAAATTCTCACTCCGAGCTTGAAACCATTAGTCTAATGATAGGCAAGTCATTTAGGGGAAAAGCAGCTTGGTGAGGATTTCCCTTCAGTTTCTGATGAGTCTTTAGGTATCTGGTAGCTTACGGGAAAGCAATCTGTAACCTGATAAGGGAAGAGAGCTTCACTGATGTCATTTTTGCCTCTAAACAAGCTCTGATCAGATCAATTCCCTCAGCAGCTGTGGTACTTGTCCGGATTCCAGCCTTGAGACCACTTGGGCTGCCTGTCAGCATGCCCTCGTAGGTATCTGGAGCAGGTAGCAGGTGTAGGCTGCAACATCCTCAGCTCTTGTATTTACTCCCATGCTCACATGAACATCAGCAACCAGGGAGAAAATATATGTTAAATAAGTTTAATTTGTGCATATGAGTGTAATAAGCTTTCATTAGGATGGGGATGGAGATGAAGACGTGCTCAATGGTGTGTATGTATGAGCCCATGAAATCATAATATCCAACATTATATCCTGAGAGCTGGTAAAGGAGGAATAGTTCTGAAAGACAAATTCTAAGTATAAACCTTGGCGAGTCAAAGGGAGGGAGGGAATGTAGACATCACTAACCACGCACCAAATTCCTATAAGGGCAGTTGCACACAGGGGCCAAAGGAAAGCTATATAAGAGAGCTAGGAACTGAATTCTTAGAAAAGAAAGAAATTCAGCAGGATAAATATATTGGTCAGCTTTTCAGTTGCTGGATCCAAATAGCCAACACCCACAAATTAGAGGAGAGGGTTATGTTGGCTCATGATTTCAGAAGCTTAAGTCCATGGCTGGCTGGCTCCAAGGGACAAACATCATGGTAGAAGGGCACGTTGGAGGAAATCTGCTCAACTCCTGGTAGCCAGGAAGCAGAGTGGTTGGAAAGAGCCAGAGAAGAAGAGGTCAAGGATCAGAGATAGTCCCCAGGGTCACACCCGAAAGACACCTCACAATGGCTCGTTCAGCTACGAACTCATTCATGAAGTTAGCAGACTCACAATCCAATCACCTACCAAGGAGTTTCTAAATCCAGTCCAGTTAACAACCAAGATTAACAACCACAAGAAACAAAAGCCGAAGGCACAGAGAGAGAATCCAAAGTTCTTAAAGATGAAAATATAGTATGAGAAAAGTCATTAGAAGTTAAGCCACCAGAGTATGAAAGAACAAAGCCAAAGTAGGAATGAGTAGGTACTCAGGTGAAACAAACTGTAGAAGAAAAGACACAGAACCAGAGATGGATGAACTGGCTTCCCTTTCCTACCTTGTGACACATTTTAGCTTTCTGTTGCTTCTGATGATAGAAAAGTTGTGCCTGTGTCAGAGGTAGAAGAGCTCTTATTAAGGATAGAAGTGGATGGCAAAGGAAGTTGGGAGATTATCCCATTACCTCCCCAGAGTCCTAATGTGAGACAATGTCCTATATGATAGGAATTTAACTTTGAAGCCCCATGAATGAAGGGACATCCCATATGTGATGCAGGCCACAGAGCAGCAGTTGGGAACATGAGAGGAGATAAGGCCAGGGGGAACAAGGCCAGGACATGCTTGACATTTTCAACATGATCTAAGGAGTTTGAACTGAATCCTGAGGGGAACCGACAGCCAGCAAAAGGCTTAAAGCAGCATAGAGCACATGTTTAGCAAATCACTTGGAATACGTGAAAGACATATTCTTTGCCTTTCAAGGGCTAATATTCATGAGTTATGTGAATAACTGCATAATTTTTTAAAACCTCAAATAGATTAATAGTAGAGAAACAAGATGTCAGAGAGGCAGGACATAGTAATTTGCAAATCTCTACTACTCGAAGTATGGTGCATAAACTAGGAATATCAGTATGTGTAGTTAGAGCTCGTTACTAAATGCAGAAATGCAGGTCCACTGAAGCAGAATCTGGAATTTAACACAATCTGTCTCAGAATATTTGCAAAATTACCCAGTGCACTGTCTTTATCAGACAGCAAAGATGTCACAAAGAACAATATTGAATTTGTTCAGTAGAGATTGCTTTCATTGTCTACTAAAAGTCAAGTGCTTTGGGAATTCATGAGCCCAGGACAGGCTTCCTACAAAAGTGGGAGCAGATAAAAGGTAAGAGCTATTAAATTCTCCAGGCGCTTGCCTTGTAAGATCTTGCAAATTTGAGAAAAGAAAATGGGCTGATATTAAAATTACATAGACCAGTTTATTGCACATGTGGTTTGGAGAAATAGTTCCTTGTCACTGCATTAGCTGGACTGGATTAAACTTTGGGAAAGGCAGGTGGTAGAATGTGCAATTCTTTAGGCACATCCTCTATGTGGCTCACTATGCTTTTATAATTAGACAAAAATATAAATTAACTAGAATCTTTCTATATGAGCTAGATCTGGACCTTTCACTAGACTCTTTGATCGGTCTACCAAACCAGTAAGCGATGTAAGCTTCCTCCAGAGCTTTTGCGGTCTTGTGTGTATTGAATGTTACTAACTTTTCTGCTCTCATGAACCTCAGCACCTCGTGCTACCCCCACCATGCGCTCCACCATTTGGAAATGGTGGCCTTGCCTCCCATTGCTTCCCAGTGACTTTGCTCACACTATTCTTGCTTGTTATGACAGCCGCTTTCAGGGCATTTTGCATCTCCTTTGGTAGACTCCTGCTCATGCTTCCAGTCTCATCTCATACATCATTTCTCTTTTATGGCAGAAGGCACATTGCTTTTATTGTTCCCTAGTGCCTTGGATGTTCCATCTTATCCCTTATTATTTTGTTATAACTAATAGTTATGATATGTGTTTCATGCTAAACTCCAAGTTCTTTGATGCTAATACTATATCTTACTCATTTTTTTTCAATCTCTATCATTATACTTTGAGCTTAAAAAGTACTAATTCACTGAAAAGATAAATGAAGAAGTGATTGGATGAATACACAAATAATGAATAAATGAAATCAGACTCTAGTGGGCTTCATGTGCCAGGTTGGAGAAATTGGAATTCATTGTGCACCCCCTGGAAGGAAAATACAGCTATAGGGTGTGGATAAGACCCACTAACTCCAGTCACATGGTAAGGAGTAAAATTAGTGAGGAAATGTGAGCAGAGAGAAGGAACTTCAGTGAAAAAAACAGCAATAAAAATCTGCGGACTCATTTTGTGATAAAAATATTTCATCTTTGCATCTGGAGACTTGGCTATTTTAAGTGACAGTAATGCTATATGGTTTTTTCCTTTGTATTTCCCATGACAAGCTCTTCAGCAACCTTAATGGTAGCCTTACAGTCAGGATTACCTGCCCTCCTGTGTCCTGATGATGTACGGGTGTGAATTCAGATTGCCGGGCATTTCTCCATCATTTCTAGGACTGTGTTTACTTAGGCTGTTGGCCCCATGGAGCACTGTCAAGGGAGATGCCACATATAGAGTATGAGCAAAAGGTGTGTCCTAGGTCCTGCGCACTCTCCCACTGACTAGGCTATGGGATGACCTATTTTCCCCTTTGGTTACATAGACAGAGCCTTTGAGTAGCTTCTGCTCTTTTTGTTTACTGGTGTTGCAAACACCTTGAGATAGAAACTGTACACATTTAGCAGACTCTAAATTGCCATGGTTCTACTTTGAGCTGGACTTCAAAGTATTATTTATTGCAATGCAATTATTAGAGCGAAGAATAAAGTCAAGGACTTTCATTATCGATTCCAAATTTTAGGAACCATGCTGTGAATTTGGCAAAGGAATTCTGTCTGGGGGAAGCTTGGAGAGCTCTCAAGACAGCATTCCTAATATAGGACCTCAGTTCCCACTGCAGCTTTGACTGGATATGGGATTCTTAATTCAGGTCCCAATTTTTTTCTGAATGTTATACTGGGCTGTTAAACAGCTGCTGTGCTTAATCACAGATGTGGGTGCATTTTATGGTTGTGATTCCTGTGTGTATGTGTGTATGTGCATGCCAATAAACAAACAAGTATATTTTTAAAACCAATATTGACACAGTGTTAAAACTGAAATCTTTGCAGTCAAATCAGGAAATTCCAAAGTTACTTTCCTGTAACAATATCCTCTTCATCCCTTGTATATCTTGTGTAGTGCACCATGGCTATTTAACTCCCAAACCACAGGGATACAGGCTGCACAAGGCCTAAACTGGGCAACATAAAGCCATCTCATGAATTATCTGATTTTTGAGATGCTTTAATCTTACACCTCAATTTCTTGTTAACAAATCAAACTTTGATTTTGAACAATGGAAGAGAAATAAACGCAAAGGGAATCAGCAAAGGTATTTCCATTTATAAGTGCAAAAGAGACATTTCTAGTTTAGTCTCCAGTTGATAATCTTTCTCCAAATGGAAGCTAAAATGGGAGAGGAAATATTCCTCATCTTCAGCTTAGCATTCATTGTTTAAACCTTCCACACTCAAAAATAGGAAACCATTTTTCTTCAAAATTGGCTTCCATTGCATTCCTTAATGAGGACAACAATCTTGCCAAATTTGAAGTTCACAGCTTCAGTCATTTCTGAATTGCAGAAGCACAGATAAACATTTTCATATTTTTTTATGGTGGAAAAATGCAATTTTCCATATCTAGGTGTATGGTAATATCTTTAGATATATCACATCTAAGTTTAGATTTGAATGAGTTCTCTGATGTCTAAAGTGCTGAGTAACTGACACAAATGACTTTTGCTTCTGTCATTGTGTGTTTTCTCCTGGCTACCCTTCTACCTGGCTGTCTTTTTCGGCCATTATCAGGGTGGAGTGGATGGTTGCTAGGTGCTGATTGGCTGGGAGGCATGGTCTGCTTAGTTCCCTGACACTTAGCTTGATACCCCTAGGTATGTGAGCTTTCATCTTACTGTTTCTTATATTTCTTCCTTCTCCCAGCCCCCCTCCTGCTTTCAAAATCTTCTGAGAGTTGCCAGATAATAAGAGACAAATTGTGCAAATTAAATGTCAGGAATTGGTGCATTAGTAACTGAGCTCTTTGCCATCAATGGTACAGCCGATTCTCCTCTCTCTAAGCCAAATACTTCTCCAAATTGGAGTAAGCCCCATGAATTCTTTTCTTTTTTTAAAATTTAAAGTATGACAGCTGCTTATTTTCATTTTTGTTCATCTGGTGAAACCAGAAGGGGCCTAAAGAAGTCATTAATGTCCACTGTGTGAGGGCTCTAGGAAATGCGTAGAGGGTAGAATGCATGAACAGTATTGTTCACCATATGTAGGCTCGAAACATCCTTATGTTCAGGGTCCCTGTGTAAGGGAGGGAGTGTGTTATAATTAACTGTATAGTACATATGGTGGACTAGAAAGTTTACTCCTTGGAGACTAGTTGAGTTATAAAATCAAACAAACAATGAAAACAGAGTCGATTAACAATGGCTCTATCGAATGTTGTCATATAGCTCCTGTGGCTCATGGTGAAGCCCAGGACTTGGGAGGCACAGGCATGTCCTGCCCCTGGCTCCCAGTTTTCTGGACCCAGAAGAATAGCGTGTAGCAGGTGAAGTTAACAGAGCTAGTTCACAAAGCAGAAGAGGAGGGAGGGAGGAAGGGAGGAGGAAGAGGAGAAGGGAGGAAGAGAGAGAGACAGAATCTTGATCTCTTCATTTGCCACAAAATACCTCATTAGGGCACCACCAAAGACCACTAGAAAGTGCTAGAAATGAGTCCTTCTCTAAAGCCTGTGTTCCTCGAGGGTCATCTGTGCACTGTCCAGTTCATACCATTACAGAATCTCTAAGAACTGGGCTGAAACTCCACTCTGCTTCTGCAGCTCTACTTGGGCAAAGATCCCACAGCTCTGAGTCTTGTTGAAGAATCTTTGGTAAAAAAGATGGGCCTGACCTGTGGCTCATGTCACAGTGGATAGTGAGTATTTTGAACGTGATTCATCTGATCTTTCTCAAATCTAGATAAGTCCTTATGTTTCTAAATCATGTCACTTGCCAAGACAGAAGTCAGATGGTGCTGGAACCCCCACCTGCAGCAGAGTCTGGTTTTGTAAACAAAATGGCCTCCCATCATGTTCTTTTGCCTTTCATGCCTTCCACATATTTCTTGAGATAATTTTAACATATACAATTTCACAGGTTTCTTGTAAAAAATGCAGATTCTCCTTTTGCATTGCCTGTGATACAACTTGGTCAGGTCTGATCACATCAATAGCTGCCTTCAGTGGCTTACTGTCACACATTGGATAAAGTTAGTTAAAATTTTCAACAGGGTTTAGATGAGGTAGGGTGCATTCAGGGTGGTATGGCCATAGACTCAACAGGGTTCAGATGGCCCTTCTTTCTCTAGATCTTGCCTTTTTATCCTCATCTACCCAATTTGCACTCACCATATTTACCCTATGAAGTTTTTGCTCTCCAGAGATTTCTGAAAACCTGGCATCAACCTTTGTTTCTTCACCCACACCATCTTACTTAGTTGGGTTCCCTTGCTACATATTTATATAGTTTTGAGTAGTGTTTTGCATATCTATTGTCGCATTTACCATAGTTCTTGCACTTGTTTGGTTGTTTGCTTTTCCAGCTATGTAATAAGCCTTTGTGAGCTTAGGGACCAATGCACCTGTCTTAGTAACCCATAGACTCCACATCTACCACCATGCTTGGCACAGAGTGGGCATTGAATGTATTGTTTTCAGCATAGATGTTAAGATTAAAAGAGCACTCAGACATGTTTGTCTGATTCTTTTCAATATATTTAACACTGAAAATGTATGTTTTCACTAAGTTATCTTTGTCCTGTTTTGACCTTTGTTCCTGTCTTCTGTGAGTTTCAAAATGCCCTGTGGGCCCAAAGCATTAAAGCTGTAATAATAAAAGTTATGAATAGAAAGTGCCCAGAACCTAAGACAATATAGTCCATGGTACCCAAGACCCGGGTTTGCTTCTAGAAAAACTCTTAGATCATTTGAGTCTTTAATACTTGAACTAAGATGCGCCTGTGTCAGAGCATGAAGAAGAGAAGGCAGGCATCAAAGGAACATGGCATTTATGGGGGCACTGCACGGAAGGTGGTTTGCAGCTGAAAGGTGAGGTGGTAGCCTGGGCAGTCATGGGACACTGCATTTGAGAGAGAGAGAGAGAGAGACATGAGAGAGAGAGAGAGAGAGAGAGAGAGAGAGAGAGAGAGAGAGAGAGAGAAAGGGACACAGAGAGAGAGAGAGAGAGAGAGAGTGTGCTCAGGCCAATAAGGAAGGTGCCACCAGCAAGTGCTGCCTCTTAGATTTGGCTTGGCCCATCTCAAAGGTCAATCCCATATTGCCCAGTGATGACAGGTAGGAGAAGGAGCAAGACACTTAATTGTGCTTTGTTTTCTTTAGCTGCCCAGCTTGCTGTTAGGTAGAGATGAGCCTGGTATATATTCTCAGTATAGATTATTAGTATTAAGTGGTTAATTGCACAATCTTTGATTTTTTGGTCAAAGGGAATCACAGAAATACCAGATATTTCTCCGTATTTATGGAACACATCCGTATTCATTTACCATGAAATCATTCTCTGATCTTGCTACTTGTTTTTAAAGCATACAAGTCTGATTTTCTGGGTCATGTTCGTCCCATCCCCCTTCCTCCCTTCATCATCCCAGTTGCTACAGTGTTCATGCTCCTATGACAGATGTGTAAACTGTGTTTTGTAGGAGAAGAGAGTCTGGAGGTTGGGAGATGGGCAGAAAGACAGGATAATGACCAGAGTGGATTTACCCCATATTTAGAGTCTCACTTTCAGTGACTAGCGAGGGTGATACTTCTGGAGTGTATGAACCAGCTGGTATTAGCAAACGTGTGAAGATCTGCCGATGGAGGAGGGGGCAGAGAAGGTTTGTGGGTGTGTTTCAAAGTCTGTTGGATGCAACTGGTTTAATTTCCTTTGTTCATCTGCTTCAGTGTTTACAGCAATTCGAGAGGGTCGTTTTCTCACCCCTCTAACATATTTGGTGAAATCTTATGGTGCTGTGTCACTCATGAGCCTGTCAGCAGGATGAAGTGTTGTGTGTTCCCTTTACACTGGGGAATCTCTTAAAGTCAGTGTGGGGTCCAGAGTCTGGTCCTATGTGGATCTGTGTTTAGAAGAAAGAGATGGAGAAAAAGAGAGTCAAAGAGTTGAAGGGGATAAAAAGACAGAGAAAGAGAGATACAAGAGCATCAGAGAGAGAGACAGAAATAGTCAGAGGCAGGGACAGAGATAGATAGACAGAGATAACCGGAGGGGAGAAAGACTCACTGAGAGACTTCGAGAGCCACAGCTCGAGACGATGAAGAGAGACAGAGAGAGACAGGGACAGAGAGAGACAGAGACAGAGAAAAAATTGGACAGGATGAGAATGCGGAAGAGCAGGAAGAGTGGGAAATGGGAGAGGAGAGAGAATGACAGAAAAGTGGAGAGAGTCTGGAGCACTGGAGGAGAGGAAAGACAGAACAAGAGAAGGAAAGAGATACTTCATGAAGACACGGTCTTTTTATTTTGGCCTTCCATGAGAGTTTGATCTTCAGCACAACCCACATGTGCATAGATTTTACTAACAAAACAAAGCAGGAACTGAGCCTTACTTCTTCAGATCAACTTCATGATTGAAGCAGGAAGGTACATAAAAGCAGCTCATAAAAACACAGAACTGTCTGAAAAATATCCATATAAAATCTATTATTTTTGCAATAATTCTCTGCTGAAAAGTTATCTGTATGTTGAATTTTATATATTAAACTCAGATTTCTTGGAATGGTATCAGTGGAGATCATTTCCTCCGGAAGAAAGGCAAGATCTTTTTGTAAGAACCTGTCTATATTGGATCTCATTCATGTAGGCATTTTCCGCAGACCAGGAAGTGCCAAAGCTGTGGGTATGGTCTAGTTAAGGTGATTTTCTTCACAGTGGAGAGAAACCCATTCAAGATAAAGGGGAACTGAATAATGATAATTCCATCCATATGGATGTGCCACTAATGATAGCACAACCACCACTGTGGTCCATGTTTCTTTGATGGGTGCCCTAGTAGGAATTCACTGCTTTCATCCTGGCTCTGCAAAGACTTGATGGTGGCTGTTTGTTAACACTTGGTACATGCTCTTTATGAATCTTCCTCCTGTCCAGCTCCTAGATGCGCTGGGCTATGCCTCTGCCTTCATATTTCCATTTCTGATAGTACTCATTGCTGTCTGCTTAGCAAATAGAATGACTTAAACAAAACTGGAACATGGGAGAAGAAAACCTCTCTGTTCTTTCCATTTATCTGTTGCAGGCATGAGATGTGGAGTAGATAAACATCTAGTGGGATTTCTGGGAGTGCTGTAGTCACCTTTTGTCAGATACATGTCAGCGGAGCTTGAAAATCCTGTTATTAGTCTTTGTTTCTTAATGTGGAAGACACTGACGCATATAAAGACATGACACTATAAAGCCATGAGAGAGGGCGCTTTGGATAGAGGTCATATATCTATCTATAAGTCTTTACCCAATGAAGGTAATTTTTGATCCCATTAAATGCTTTCTACCTATACATATTTGCTAATTGGTATCCTAAGCCAAAATCAGACTTAAACAAACAAAATCCACACCTATCCCCTCTGTTCACACATAGGAGAGTGGTGAGTCATCTTCAAGAAGAAGATATCGGAACGCCTCGATCCTTCCCACCTTCCGAGCCGGCGCAGCCCCCCGGCGACTCCCGACAGAGATCGGCTTGTTAGCGGCGGAGACGCCCGGCAATCCCACGTTTCGCGCGTGTCGGGCGAGCCGCGCGGGAGAGAGGGATTTGCTGGGTCCTGGCGCCCCGAGAATACAGACAGCTCGATCCCTCCCGCCCCCCCGACCCGGCGCAGCTCTCCGGCGACTCCCG
>PVLD010009446.1:0-76986 GCA_004027595.1 Dinomys branickii | reverse complement strand
CTAGTGACCTGGGTGAGGTGTGTAAGACTGCTCCCCCACCCTCCCAGGGTTCCCTGCAGGTATAGGGATGGATCTCCTCCCCCACTCGGTGATCTGGTCGCGAGCGCCGATATCTCACCAGTTATTGGAGTCCCTGCAGGCATGAAGGTTCCAAGGTGCCAGTCTATCCTTTGTGGCTTTCTGCGCGGCCCGCCCGATGCACACGAAACGTGAGACCGCTGGGCGTTGCCGCCGCCAGAGAGCCGATCTCTGTCGGGAGTCGCCGGAGAGCTGCGCCGGCTCGGGAGGCGGGAGGGATCGAGCCGTCCGTGCTCTCAGGGCGCTAGGACCCAGTAAATCTTTCTCTCCACTCCCGGCGGCGTTTGGGGCTTTCCGCGCGGCCCGCCCGCCACGCGTGAAACGTGGGATTGCCGGGCGTTTCCGCTGCTAGCAAGCCGATCTCTGTCGGGAGTCGCCGGGGGGCTGCACCGGCTCGGGAGGCGGGAGGGACCGAGGCGGCCGCGCTCCCACTGCGCTTGGACCGAGCCAAGCTTCTTCCTCGCGCGGATCGTCCCTGGCTCCCAGCGTCTGGGGCTTTCCCACGTCTCACCCCGGCAGCCTGGTCCGCCCTACCACATCTCCCCCGGCATCTCAGAGAAATACGCCCAGTTTAAACTTCCCAGCCGAGGTCCCGGCATTCACGCTCGCCAAGTCTGTCTCGAGCTGGTGGTGTTTATTAAGGAGTTTCGCTCCCTTGCTGCTCACCTGGTTGCCATCTTCCCCGGAACCTGGCATATTCTCTTTATGGTTGGACTCTGGAATATATGAACCAGTAAATTTGCTTTTGTAGCCCACAGTGTAAAATGGATCTTTGCAAATTAGGATTTTTTTTTTCTGTTAAGGATAAGCTATTTCTCCAACCTCCTCATGGTTTTCTTTTTCTTCCTCTTGTTTAGAGCATAAACAACTAAACTCTCCTTTCAGCTCAGATAATTGGATATATAAATAAAACTTCTGTCAGAAAACTAGTGAAAGCAATATGCAAATGCTGGGCTCAAGAAAGCCAAGTCCAGTTTCATTTTTACAGGGAGGAGGGAGTCGGGAATAACCTGAAGAAGAAACAGGGTGGAAAATTGCTTGTCTATTCTTTTGTGGTATTCCTCCACTCTCTCCCTCACATAAAAGTTTAATTTAAACAAGGGGAGACAAATATTCAAGGCTAAAGCCTGCTTGTTGCCTAGGGAGCTGGCTGTAAATATTTATTTTTCTCTTTCCACCCAACTGTCTCCTATTGTTCTGGTTTGTGTCTGGATGTCCCCTCAAAGCCTCATGGAGTCCTCGGTGGGCTTCTAGAGTTTTTGATTTGACTCATGGTCCATGGGATTATGGGTGTGAGTGCTACACCCACCCTTGTGTGTGTAGCCTGCATACAATATAAAGGAAGGAAAGAGGCTGCTTGCTGCTCCTCCCTTTTGCTCTTGTTGCTTTTGCTATCTTCTGCAGCCATGAACTGTTGCTGTCCACGTGCCACTCTGCCTTGGAGCCAGCTGATTATGGACTGAAACTCCATGAACTGTGAGCTAAAAACCCTTTCCTTCCTTAATCCTGGGTGTTAGGTATTTGTCCCAGCAATGAGAGAACAGTAACCGAGACACCTATGTGTCTTGGGGATCATTGCGCAGTCCAAATTTAAGGAGCTGGCAGTTATTGCAGGTATTCAAACATACTGACTATGCTGAACTCCAGGTACTGATGAAGTCCAGATCTGTTTGAAAAAGGAGAACATGAGAGCATGTAACCCAAGAGCCATATTCTTTTAAATCCTAAGTTGCTCTCCAAATATGATTTAAGTGCTTGAATGTACATCCAGTTCTTGTGTGTCATTTCTTAGTGCATTAGAGCAATTCTTTCCAATGGTACGAGAGAGGGCATAAATTCCAGATAAATATTAGCACATGCCCAAATCTAAGTTTGGAAATTTCAAGTTTAAAATCCATTGCTGGCATATTCAGAGTCAGGAGTAAAATTTTATGTCCTACATTATATTTCCTGCACTCTCTGGGGTCTGTTCCTTTTGCCTCTCTAGGAAAGATGATGTCCACTCTACAGGAGTAGTGCTCTGGAGGTAGACTATAGATTCCACACTTTGGTGGAGTAACTTTGGTCAACTGGTAGCACCCAGCTGAGCTGAGTCAGCATGTTTGGTGTGTGCCCACCTGAGGACTGTTGCCAAAGCATAGAAGCAGACTGGAGAGGAAAATGGTGTGCTGTTGTTTCTCCTGGAGAAACTTGTCATACTGGTTTTCCTAAGGAGCTGTGGCCTGCCCTATCACTAAGGATGACTGCAGTCCTTTGGGGGAAGCTTTGGCCCTTACTGTGAATGTTGAATCCCGGCTTCAGTGCAGATACGTCAGTTGGCTGGCACAGATCCTTCACCCTGCTGGCACAGATATTCTAGTTTCCATCACTGGCCTCTGGGCCTTCCCAGTGCAGATCCTTGGTACAGACTTGTACGAGACATTGTCATGGGCTCTAGGCCTCCAGTTTGACTCATGGAGAACATTGCCATGTGATCTAGGTCTTTAGCAGGACTCGTACAGGACACTGCTGTGGAATCCAGGCCCTCAGCTGAATTCTGAGTGTCTTCAGTGTGTGGACAGATCTGCATATTTCTGTTTTTGACTCTTTGAGTGAGCATTATAAAATAATCCTATAAATTATGTGTTCTGTATTAAATCTTTCCATGTGTAAACTGACTGCAACACATACCAATTGGTCTCTCTTGTCTGCCATCATTGCGTTTGTTTCAACCATTAGGGACCACCGCTGGAAGCAGGGAGAATCATGCTACATCTGTCCACAGAGCTTGCTTGCCCTCCTCCCTCCTCTAACGAGTGCTCCCCCCTCACCCCCCTATGGGGCCGTAATTACACCCTGCTGTTCTCATCTCTAACATGCTCCTCTGACCCTTTACAGTTCCATATAATCCTACCTTCATGTTGTAAATAGTCCTTATGCTTTTGGCATAAGGACTATTATGCATCTACTGTCGGACGCAGTCTTTCATCTCAGCCTCGTACTGTTTGGGCCGAGTTGAAGGCACTGTTCCGCAGGCACTGACTTAGAGATGCCTGTGTAGTGCTTGCTTGTGAGATACTCAGGAAACATCCCATTCCTGTGGGTAGAGGAAGAAAAATAAATATTTAATTGTGCAGGACTACGATTGAATTATGATTTTACAAACAGAGTTGACATTTTCATACAGTTTGATATTATTCACTTACAATTCTAAAAACAGCTCTAAAAATCCTATATTTTATGGTTCAGATGAGTTCAAGAAAAACTAACTTTTGAATGAGAAAATGATTTGAATCAAAGAAGCTGGTGATCATTCTTAAAAAAAGAAAATTAACATTTTCCTTAGATATAAAATGTTTGTAAGACACTTCTACTATATAATTGTGATATAGAGATATCGAACACATAAAGTAATTCTAAACAAACAAAATGACCACAGGGGCTATCTTTTATTTATCCCTTGGTCTAGAAAAGAAATTAAGAAAATCCCAGACAAATTTGTAAAATTTTGTTGTTTGATTAAAAATATAAAAAATATTATGCACTGTTTTCTTTAAACTTGAAATAACATATAAGATAATTAGGTTATGTTATATGTAAAGACTTTCTGAAACTGCAAAAGAAAATTTAAAACTTTTCTCTGTCATTAAATTATATTACTGAAATGCAGATTGAAGCTATGCATCATATATATATGTATATGTACATTGTTTATTTTATATCTAATGACTGAGATTATGGTTCTTAGTCTAGTAATCTTCATACATTTGTTTGAGACAATTAAAAAAATTACACTTTTTTGTGTGTTCATATCCATTACTTCTCAGTCTGCAAAAGAAAATTTAACTCCCCAAGTCATCTTTTTAGATCAAATTCAGATGCTGTTTTTGTGTGTTTTAGATCGAACTGGAATGGAAACAAAATGTTTTTCTTCTACCGTGTATCAAGATGAGGGCTGACATTCTGTCTGGACCTAAAACAGAGAGCAGTAATGATTTGCTATTGTGCCTGTAGCTTTGTGTTATCTCTTGACAGATGCCAAGCCTCTAGATGTAAACATCCTGGGTAGGTACTACACCTGGGGTGCCAACTGCACCACCCTATGAAAATAGTCCCCTTACCCTGGAATTCATCATCTCCTTCACCATTACACTGACAGCTCCAGCACCTCAGTCTGGCAAACCTAACCTCATGCCCTGCAGACAGAACTTTCTGTTGTGCTTTTGCCTCTGTGTGTATCGCGTACTTCACTTCTGGCATATATGTGTCATGCTGCTCCTTTGATATGAACGTTTCGTGCTACCCACTAAGCTTATCGGGGGCACTGAACCTTCTTGTTCATCATTAAGAAATTCCTTGGAAAACTAATTAGAAGGCAGTAGATTTGACCTATTCAACACTACTCTGCTTCACATCTCTTTCTGGAAAATATTGTATGAAACAACTTCTACTGGAGTTGCGAGAAACCCGAAATGCAGGGTTCTTTCCTAAAATATAAGCTAGAAGGAAAAATTCTGTTTGCTGCTGTATATCCAGACAACTGCGTGCTCATGCTCATTAGGAAATATTTATTAATGAAAGAAACAAACCAAATTAGACTAAAAACAGCTTGCTGGGAAAGAACTGTTTTTCATCCTGTAAAAGCCATCAAATTTTCCATGAAAACCCACATTTGTTTGCCACTTTCTACTACTTCTTTCTTTTAAGATTGCAAGCATTTCTCCAGAAACAGGTTTCAATGTATTTTCCCTTTTATATTTGAGAGAAAACGAAACTCAGTGTGTGTGTGTGTGTGTGTGTGTGTGTGTGTGTGTGTGTGTGTGCGCGCGCGCGCGCAAGAGCTCACTCACATGGGCGTGTGCATGTGAGGGGAAAGCCATGCTCGAGAGCAGCAAAACTGACCCCTGTCTCCGTGAGGCTAATGCACAGAGCAGGTTACCTAGGCGCCCTGTGAGATAGTCTCTTCAGAAGACTGCCTGCAGGGCGTCCTTCTCCAGGCCTAGAGGCCAAGCCAGCTGCTTTCCTTCCGCTGCGGTTGTGAAAGGCTGGAGGAGAGGAGAGGAAGGAGTGTTCTTGAATTCATGAATTGTGCGTGTGAGGCACTTGAGTGCAGCCGTTCTTCGGTCTGCATTACAAACCTGCAAAATAAGAATCCTTTTTATCAACCCATGGTTCATACAATGAATGCTTTTAAACAGGCTGCCATAATTAAAATATTAAGTTAATTGGGCAGACATGGAAGTAAGGTCTTAATAGCGACTGACTATGGCTTAGGACATTACTTGAAGCCTCACTGATCATATTTAGAATATTCCTGAGAGAACTAGCTCCCACCTATATTCTCGGCAGGGAGGACTTCCTTCCTTCTCTCCTCTGGCCTCCCACTCTCCCTCCCTCCATCCCTTTCTCCTTTCTTTCCTCTCTTTTTCTCCCTCCCTCCTTTTCTTCCTTTTGCTACAAAGGTCACCGTTTCCCCAACCCTCAACAGCACTGAGAATGCTCCGTGGAGCTTCCTGGTCAATTTCCCTACAGGCTCATTGAAGAGTCTGCTCATTCAGAAGACTGCAGCTCTTGGAGCCAAGACTGTGCCTTACGACTACTGTATTCCTAGCAGTCTTTTATGTGCCGCCTTCAAAGCGGGTTTAGATTTTCTTAGTATGTGTTACTAGCATTTCAGCTATCAATAAAGTAGAAGAGGAATATCTTGGCCAAATTTTAGCGCCGTTTTTCGTGGCATCTTTGGCAATGCCTTTCATAGACAAAGAATATCGTGCATTTAAAATAATCTCGTGAAACTCTTAAGGCTTTTCAAAAAAAACCAGGTCTTTATCTTTCCTTTTTGTGGCTGGACTATGTATAATATAGCATCCGTTCCCCTTTCAGTGACTGCTACTTTCATAATTCTCATTTTATTTTATTCATTCTGTTTTATGGATTCTGCAAAGGTTGACCTTTGGTTAACCTTATGCCCCCTGAGGCTAACTTTTGATTTAAACTCTTTGAGGGGCTTGGGCTCTGGAGTTTTGAGTGTTTGTAGATCCAAGGTCATAAGTGACCCAGGCCTTGGGAAGGCAGCTTTGAAAGTTATTTCCTATGCTCAATTGTGGCTCTGCGGGGTGCACAGCAGGTAGCTCTGAAAGACGAAGATGTACAGTATCTGCTGGAACTTAGTACCACAGAATTCCTCTTCCTGGTTCAGCCGACGGTAAGAGTGCACTTCCAAGGGAATGCAGCCCATTTCAACCACTTCGGTGTTTGGATTAGTAATGCATTGAGGGAGGGCTGCACATCCAGCCACACTCATCTCCGCTGGGACAGCAATTCATACATTGGACCCACCTGCCTCTTCAGAAGTTCACATTTTCACTCTTCTGGATGCTTCTTTCTTTCCATTTCTTTCAATCTGCAGGACTTCATAGAGTTTGCCTTCCAAATTTTCCCTCTTTAATTCTCACCAATGCTATAGACCGAGCTCTCAACCTTCTGTTATGGTCATTATGCCCTCCTCACCGCCCCATTAATCCTCTCTGCAGTTGCACCAGGCTCAGAAATGTTTCAGAGCTTTGTGGTCTGTCACTGCATCTCCTTTCCTCAGTAGGTAATCTGTAATGCTACTCACTGTAAGGGCTGATGTTACCTCTAAAAATTCAGTTATCCTAATTTTCCCTAAAATTTGTATCTCTAGGCCATACTTTTCTTTTTTTTTGCGGTACTGGGGATCGAACTCAGGACCTTGTGCTTGCTAGGCAAGCACTTATTCCACTGAGCTATATCCCCAGCCCTAGGTCATACTTTTCTTCTGAGATCTACACTGAACCAATCAAGGCTCGTTTATCACTTCAAACTCAAACTTATGCTTAAAGTTAAGTTTATCAGACAAAGAAGGAAAGAAAAACAAAAAGAAAGAAAAGGAGTTAAAGCAAAAGAAAATATTTTGCAAAGCAAATGATTAAGAATCTTCTAGAAGATAAAAGGTCCTTGGTTCATTCTATAACACCAAATAAGAGAGAGGGGATGGAGGGAAAGGGAAGAGAGAGAGAGAGAGAGAGAGAGAGAGAGAGAGAGAGAGAGAGAGGGAGGAAGGGAGAGAGAGAGACAGAAAGATGGAAGAATGAAGAATTCAACTCATTGGCAAATTTTCTTGAGACTCACTTGCTCAAAGTTTTATTAATGATAGAATATTTCATAATAAAATATGTATGCCATGGAAATATAATTGCTTTCTTCAGCACTGGACACAAGTGGACACTGCTAGTGCTATGTGTTTTTAAACAGTTCATGAGAGGAAGAATTACTTGCAGCCACGTAAAACAACCAGTAAAAAAACAAAACAAAACAAAACTCGCTTTTCCCTCTATGAGATGAAGAGCTTTCTTGTGTCTGTCAGTGTTCTTCCTCTGGTAACTAGTGAAGGAATCTGACAGTTTTCACAAACTGAAAAATTACTGGGAAATACAAAGTAGATGTAAATTTCAAACTGAAGCCCTGGAAGAGAGATTAGGTTTGTTTCAGCAAAAACAGATTCATCTTTTCAAGTCTGTCTACTCCAGCTCTGTGTTAATTTTGCTAGTGGCTGGCAGTGTTGTCCTCTTAGACTGCTTGGTTCTCTCACTCCTTCTGGAGGGAAAGCTCTGTGATTTAATGTAACACTGCAGTATAAACATGGGTGTGCATACACCTCTGTGGTATGATGTCTTTAATTCTGTCAGGAAGATAACAAAAAAGGAGAATAGCTGGGTCAAATTGAACCTTTAGTTTTAGCTTTGTGAGGAATCTCCACACCGATTTCCACAGTGGTTGTACCAGTCCTCACTCCCACCAACAGTGGAGAAGGGTTCCTGCTTCCCCATAGCCCCATCATCATTTATAACTGGTTGATTTCTTGTTGATAGCCATTCTTTCTAGGGTGAGATGGAATCTCAGTGTTGTTTTAATTTGCATTTCTTGAGTGACCAGTGATGTTGAATATTTTTTCATATATTTATGTGCCATTTTTATTTCTTCATTTCAGAAGGTCTATTCTTTTCTGATGTCCATTTTTGGATTGGATATTTAAATTTGGGGGATATGTTTTTTTGAGTGTTTTATATATTCTAGATATTCTTTGTCTCATGAACAGCTGGCAAAGATTTTTTTCCTACTTTGTGGATTGTCTCTTCACTCTGTTGGTGATTTATTTTGCTGTGCAAAAGCTTTTAATTAGATGAGATCCCAGATGTTGATTCTTTGTGATAGCTCCTATTTTATCAATATTTTGTTTATAAAGTCTTTGGCTGCACCTATGTTTTCAGTTTATAATAGCTTAATCTTGGAAACTGCCCAAATGCCCATCAGCAAATGAATGGATAAAGAAGATGTGGTTTTTTAATATAATGGAGGACTATGCAGTCATAAAGAAGGATAAACTTGAGACATTTCTAGGTAAATGGATATACCATACTCAGGTGAAATAAACTGAATACACATGTGTAAATACCAATTTATTTCTCTGATGTGAGAAACCAAAAGTATAAATAAGGACTAAAATCTGTAATGGATGTGAAATATGGAAGACAATGTTCAAATGGGGAGGGGAACTGGGGTAGAGAGGAAAGGAAGGGAAAAGAAAACCAATGAAGAAAAATGGAAATAAAGCTTTTGTAAATGAAGCAGAGAAAGGTGGAAGGGAGGGGAGGAGAATGGGAAAAAAAGAAAAATTCAGATACATCATGCACAGGTACAAATGCCCTATGATGAATGTGCCCTATGTGTATTTAAAATTTACCAATAAGCACCCAAGTCTCTTCCCAAAGTGAGAGCATGAGGGAGAAAATAAACCAAAAAAGCAGTTATTACCAGCGGGAAGACCACTGATAGGGTGGTAGAATAATGGAGATGAAGTGGAGGAAAATGATTAACTGAACAAGCCATCATCTATGTAACTGAGTAACAAAGATGAAGATAACATTCTGTAATACAGCATCCAGTCTTAACTCTCTACTATTTTCTCTGCAATTTGGTATTTCTTTATTGTTTTTGTGTTTAACAAATACAAAGATAACACTAAGTAAGACAACATCCAGTGATGATTCCCTACTATCTCCACTGTAAATTGGTATTTCTTTTATTGTTTTTGTTTTAACAAATGAGAAGATAACATTACATTATACAGCATCCAATACCAAATCTCTACTATCTTCTCTATAAAAAAATTTACCAGTAAACTTAATTAATTAAAAAATTAATTTTAATTTTAATTAATTTTAATTTTAATTGTACTGTAGTATTGTAGTATTTAGCATGAGTAGGTAACCAACACTGGTAAGAGTCTGATAAATTTGATGAACTGTCTTCTAGTAAAAAGCAGTTTCCTGAACAATATATATTTGCATATATAAACATTATAATTTAACATTATATGTACATAGAATTTAAATATTTGTCTATTTATCATTTCTTGTAAGCTGCCTAGTGTATTTCATTGCTTAAGTGGCTCCATAGAAGTTTTCATGCCAGTCCAGTCCCACCATCAGGTTGGAATCCAGAGCCCATTTGCCTCTGGAGCCTCCTCAGTTGAAATGCTGGCATCTGACCTAAACTTGGCTAATGGAATCATCCTGGTTAGTCCTGGGACTTTGAACTTACAACTGCCTTTTCGGACTAATAGGGTCAGGCTAGCATTTATTCTGGAGGTGCAAAGGGAGATGCGCTTAGTGTTGCAGGCCTGCAGCAGCTGTTTCCAGGGGTGTGATGCCGTATCCGCCAGCACCACAGTCTTAGCCACTGTGTTCTTATGGTGTGGGCTTTGCAACTGTTTAGGTTCTCTAGATTCTCTTTGTTATGTACCTCATTTCTGGGCTCTGCAGTGCCTTTCTAATAAACTTAGGGAGCTCTTCAGTATAATATTATATTCTTTTCCTTCATGGGTTCACTAGAATTTGTTTCTGTTGTTTCAAGTTGGAACCTGAACATACATGAAGGTAGAAAACCTTTTCAGTCTCTAAGAATCCCTTTAAGTGTACTCATGCATTCTACCCCGCTACTCAATGCAGTGATGTTATGGTCTTGGGGGCCCTAAAGTTGGGAAGTATCAGCAAGGCCTGGCTCAGGGTGTCTTTTCTGAAAGGCATCCAGTTAATCGTTTAAGTGTGAGGGTCTGTACTGGGCTTAACAGTGCACATCAGTGATCTCAGCACTCTGGGAAGCTCAGACAGGAGAACTGAGAGTTCAGGCCCAGCCTGAGCAACTTAGTGAGAGCTGGTCTCAAAAAAAAAAAAAAAAAAAAAAAGACCTGGGTATCTATCTCATTGTGAAAACCCTGGGTTCAGTCTCCAGGACCATAAAAAGGAGAGTTAGTCTGACAGCCCCCTGCTCTCTTACTGTATCAACACAAGGTGAAACATTGCTAATATATGCATATCAATTCCAGAAGATCAAATTTATTTAAAAAGCATAAAGATTGAATCTGAATTACTTACCTTCAAGTTTGATGTATTTCTGTTAGTTTTCAACTGATGATCCAGGAAAATTATTTCTGTTCCTTCTTCACAGTAAACCAAGTAGGGTCCCTTATATACTTATCTCCTGTACCGTATGCTAGAGAAACTTTATTAATGAGAGAAATAAAACAAAAAGACATGGGGCTAACACTGGGCTCATATTTATCTGTACTGCTGCTCTCCTGATTATGTTCATAAAGAATTTCCCAGCAGGAATACAGAGTGTTTACTGCATAAGCGTTTCTAGCTAGCAGCTTCCAAAAAGAGAAATTATAAAAATCAACCTCATAATGTTTACCAAGGAGCAGATGGTCTACAATTGAGTGTGTATGCTAATACCTAACCAGCATCATGCATATCTGAATGGTCAGTTATGCCCACATGTATAGATTTCCTTAGAACATAAACGTTTATGCTTATGTTAAAAGATGAATGTCTGAGCAGTGAAACTGTGTATGTGTGAAGACTTCTTTCCTCTAAGCTCATCAAGGTCTTCCATCAAGGTCATCCAGTTCTAGTAGAATTTATAACACCCTGGGGAGGTAGATGTTAAAGGGATTAGAAGTTGTGGGACCCTGTGAATAAGTGCCTTGTGAAGGTGATGTGTCTGCAGAAAATGAAGGTAGAGGGAAACAGATCTTAGTCTTTTAAAAATTTGTTAATACCTGTTTTGATTATGTAATCTCTTTCTAGATGGTCCAAAAAAAATTCAAAGGTAGGTTTTCCTTTTCTTTTAGACAGTGATTGCCTCTCAAACATGAAGACCAAGTGTCTGCTCCGTTGCTTATTTATTGAGACCCATTGTGCTCCTCCACGTGTGTTGTAGCTAAGAGAAGCACCAGCTTTTCTGTGTTTACTGAACTCTGCCTGCGGCCAGCACAGTTACATCAGCAGAGGTACTCAGAGGCTGCTTCCTGTGTACGTCTAGGCAGGATTCATTCATTCTGCACAGAATTTGTCTTTCATGCTTAGGAATGTCTCCAGAATAGTCAATTCCGCAGGTAGGCATTATGTACAGCAAAACAGACCTCTTCCCTCAGGTGGAAACGGAGAGGGCATCTCCAGGATGGAGTGATTCTTTGTGAGAACTGGGTCTTCCATTTCTTTGCTATCAGGAGAGTGGTTTACGGCCAGTTATGCCTCTTGTATAGTGAGGACACCTGTTTGCTAATAACTGAACCAGGGTTATTAAACACAGAGCTTTTAAAAAGTAGCATGGGAAAGCATCTCAGTCTCACACAAAAACACAGATAGGTCTTTGCTCTCAATAGCATAAAAGGGCATCGCTTTCCTAGATAGCTAGGTTGACTTACAGATTTCCTGACATTTAGTGCATTTCATTTTAGTGAAGAGTTATTATACTTGAATAACTAATTACACCAGGTCTAACAAATATCATGGAGTGACATCGATTAGGGTGCTTTATCAATGTTTTTCCAGTGCCACAAGGTAATAATCTAAGACACACCTTAAAAGAAATAAAGTGAGTTTCATTAGTGAAACAAGTTAAGATCTCATTTTCAGTGTGATTCAAATGCTTGATTGCTACACGAATAAACTAGCATAGGGTAGAAACAATCGCTGTGCTGAAGCGATTTGTATTGAATGGGTGACTAAACAGACAAAGATTATTTGCATCCACTCTGAAGCCCCATCAGCCCTGGGCACCTTGGGTTTGGATTCCTTGTCTCTTCACCTGCTCAGCAGATTTACAGAAACAGATAGCGCACCATCTCATCTTAATTGGGACTGTAACACAAAGGGTATGACTGGAATTGTAACAGGTTAAACACAAGAGATTTCCCATACTTCCATGGGTCTGTAGAGAGGCAAGAATTAAAATTAAATCCAAATATTAATGTAATGATTTCTAAAATGTGTATAGCTAAGGATTTAGGGTCATATCTTTTCATTCATATCCTTTTTTGGAACAGAAAGTCAGACAATATGTAACAGGAATTTACAAATATTAATACGGATATTGATAGGTAAAACTTGTGATAAAGCACCAACCTAAAAGTAACAAAATAACTAAGTGACCTAATACCCAGTTATCAATCTTCTTTCATCTAAGTATATACAATATTATAAATTTATAAAATATTACAATTGTTTACATAATGCATATAAATTTCCCTAGAAGCAACTAACAGAATCATGGAACACAGCAGTAAAATATTATAAAGGACTTTGATGATTATATCATTTATCACCTACATTGCAATTAAAATATTTAAGGCCAGTGCTTTAAATTCATTTTCCCAGTCTTCATTGTTATTAACTTGGGATAGAGCTTCATTAAAGTACAATAATGATATTAGCACATAAGTAACAATCTGTTTCTCTACTTTAAAACCTCATGTTTAAATTGAATTCCCTTAAAGAAAGAATTTTAGTTTAGCCTCCGATTTAATCTCTTTATATACCAACACAGAGGCTACTGGCCTCTCCATGTAAAGAATGAATATAAATTACTTTTGAAATCCACTTATGTGTAACTATAAATAGTCTGGCCTTCATTGTCTTGCTGGGAAAAATGTAATCACAGTGACCCCCACACCCATCTCTACTTATCTCTAAATTTCCACCTGAACCACAGGGCAGAACCTCAGGGTGGCCCTTTTCCTAGAGATCTCAGGATTTTTCTAAGTTGTATCAACTTCCTTGCGTGCAGAGCTCCTGAAGTTCCTTTTCCTTAGATTCTTAGAGTTCTGTTGCCCTCAGCTCTCAGCTGTGTCTTCATGATGCTGCTGTTGTGCTTGTGGAGAAGATGGAGACAGTCTGTGTCTTCTGCACGGCTGCGCAGCCGCAGACAGTGCTGCCTGTGTGCTCAGAACATCGTGCATTTTCATACACTTTTACTGAAGCCTTGAGATTCAGTGTTCAGATGGTATCTAATTGAATTCCATTTTTCTTCTTTTATTTGATACTTCCTCCCAGGCACCTCCATCTCCTTTTCTAGAAAATAGTATAGGGAAAATGGACGATTTACAGGGTAAGAGAGAGCTTGTTGTTTACCTGCCACCTTTGAAAAAACTTCCATGCTCCATCTTTGCCCAGACAAAACAGCTATTAGGAATATTTTGAGATGCATTTTATTTTCTGAGAACTGGCATGGAAGATTCGTTATCATTACTCTAATTAATCACTTCTGTTTGTAAGGATAATGAAGATTTGTATAGTTTGGCCAAAATATTGAATCTCCATTAAGAAATGCTTTCTCTAATTAGGCCCATAAAAATGCTTTTCTGAAGCAAGGCAGGAAAAGACACTGGTACTTCAGTCTGCGCTTCTCAGGCCTTACTTTCTATAAATTCCAAATGGACCTCAAGCCTTTTTCTGGGCGAGTGACATGGCAAATGTGAGTTGGCAGTGTACAGTCATTAAAAACATTCTTGAAATGCAGCTAGAGCACTGGGTAGCCATTACTGTCGCACTGTGGTGAGAAAGGTAGAATCATAATATTTTAAAAATGGAAAGGAACTTAGAAATAACTCCCTTGTCTTGTAGATAAAAGTAGTCATGGAAGGATTTGTCATTTTATACCCAATTTAGGAGCTAGCAATATTCTTTTATAAAATGAAACATGCAATCAAATCAGGCACCGCTGCTCGAGCCACTTTATTTGAGCAGCATGTCGATTCCATCTCCTCACTGCCCTGGTGCACACCGTGGCAGCTCCCACGCAGGCTCAGTTTAGGCTCCACTCATAAAATTATTGAAACAACCTAAAAATAAATTCACATTTTAATAAAGAATTTTGCAAAAATGCTTTCACCACAAGGGAATATTTTGCAATGAAACAAGATTAGGTCGACACAGCACCTCCTAAAATAGAGGGGTTTCTAGAATATTGGTAAAACTGAAGGCTAAAAATGATCTGGAATGGGCAAGGAAGGGGAATAAAGGATAAGAAAATTAATATTTCTATGGGTAAAATGCGGTAGTATTTACATTTCTGAAAATCTACTAGAATGTTCAAATCCACTATCCATCCAGCAGATTGCCGTGCTTCCCTTGTATCATGTAAGCCAGCCTGGGGTCTTCCTGGCTTGCCAAGGAATTTCCAGCTGCTCGCCCTTCCTGAGAGCCCTCTGTGGCACTTACTCTCCTGACGGCCTTGCCGTAAATATTTTCATGCGAACTCACCTTCAGAAGGCCCTGTGCCTAGTAATGTTCTGGCATTCTGTTCCATCCAAGTTATGGTTACTACACAGTATTTATTTTTCACAGGGCACCGTTAGCTGAATCCACCTCATTAATTTTTTCTAATTACTAAAACCTTTACAAATGGTAGTAAAATCATCAGTGGTCATAGAGTGCACCTAAGAACTCTTTCCTTAGAGATTGAAAAATATTTATCTAAATAAATAAAATGGTCATGGGACTTGAAAATATTTATACAATATTATTCCCATGAGTCAAAATCCAGTGATGGATAACCTTGACACTGATTACATTGACATCATTTATATAAGGACCATGAAGTTACTATTGCCTAGTGTTATGCATAGCACATGTACTAACTGCCCACGAGGAATGTAATCATTATGTACCACCAACACATTCTAGTGAAGAATAAAAATTGGAAAAAAATAAGAATGTGGTTGTGGCTGTGTTCATTGTTATTTGAAGTTGACTTATAAATTCAAATAGTACCTTACTGGATATATTTAATAGTGCATTCAAGCAGGCATTTTGCAAAATCCCTTTGAGACATTTTTAAATAGAAAGATATTTTAAACATTCAGTGTGATGAATGACATGTAAAGTAGTGACCGTTGCAATCAACAGAGCCTAGTATACAAAAATCTTTGACTACCAGAGAATTTGTCATGGAGAGCTGAAGTTAGTTTTTTGACACATTGTCTGTTTATTTATTTGCCTCTCTGTTCTTTATTTCAATTTCAGGAAGTTTTTATCAATTATGAAATTAATGTCTTCACTGTAAAATGTTAGAAAAATACCAAAGAAAACATAAAAAAAGATTAGAAAAATTAATCTAGGTCTGAGAGATAACTACTGCTTCTATTTGGTATACATATATTTAATAGAGATATGAATATTTATTTCATCTATTTATTTATTTAATTTTAGTAAAATTTATATTACTTTGAAAGCTAAATCACACAGTGCATACCATCGTATATCATGTGTTCAGTGCAAGTATGAATGTATGTAAGCAGCGTAATTTACTTTTCCAGGTTTCCATAGCTGCATATTTATGTCATTTTTTGGTTTCTATTATAAGTGATTCTATGATGAACATTTCTGTATGTAAATCTGATTTGTGTGTTACTAATAAAAATGTAATTATACCATAACATTAATATATCTCCCATCAAATTCCTCCCTATCTCAATTCTTGTCGAATTCCTAGTTGAATAAAAGGATGGAAAGACTGATAAATGCTCTTACCATGTAGTGTCAAACTTTTTTTCCCAAAAATTTGTGGCAATATTTATTCTCATGATCAATTTAGGACAGTCTGTTTTTTGCACTCTGGTAAATTTTATGGATTTTAGTAATCAGAGTTTTATGACATATTTCTATGAGAGAAAAATATTTGTTAGTGGTATTGTGATATGTAAATCTTATTGTAATAAGCCTTTCTCCTCCAACGTAGTTTTGCATTTATAATTTATAGGGAATTGTGTTCACCAGGAATTGAGGAATTGTCTATTTTTTTTGTAGCTCATCACTGACTTTTCTCTTAAATGCATCATCCTCTAAATGCTTTTAGGATATCAAATATGCCTTGATTTTCATCCCCTCTGTAACTTAAGTACATTTCTTCTAGTTCTATCCCTCCCCCACGGCCCAGCTTCATCCTACTTACTGCCTAAGCTAAAGCATCTTTCCTGGCCCTTCCTGGGTGGGTTAGTTATCTCTTCTGTGAGTTCTCAAAGGCTGTATTACTGCCCTCAAATATCATAGATCTAAAACATTATCTCCTAATCTACCAGGATTTGTCCAATTGAATGTGTTCTTGATTAGGCTGTGAAATCCTCACATATACAGATTTTTATCTGAATATTATAGAACTGTGCCCAGCGCAAGGTAGGTGCTCAGTAAATGCTAGCTGAGTCCTGTGCATTACATGATTTTCTTAAGTCACTTTGTAGGTTTAGATTTCCAATCTAGCATTCAAGAATCTTTGTAATTTTCTTAACCATATTTCTTGGAATTCATTGCAGACTCTTACTAGATTTCTAACAAATTTAAATAAAATTATTCTCTTTGCATGCAACACTACTTTACATAAAAGCTTTTGTTAAATCAGGACACAAAAAATAAACATAGCAACCCAACTACTAAATTATGATTAGAGAAAAATTTAAATATGTATGTACTTAATATTTTAGCACTCTTGTCAATCTCTTTAAATGAATTATGCAAAGATATTCCTAAAACGTTGTTTGGAATTGGAGAATCAATTGACGATTTAGGACTGGTGCTATTGACCTAGGAAGAGAGACACACAAAAACTCATTAAGGGTGAAAGGCAAGGTGTACAAAACACACATTAAAAATTTCATTTTACATATTGAAAATATAATGGAACATGTGAAAATGTATTAACAGTATTTTGCTCTGTGGAAGTTAGTAAGTTGCACATGTAGCACTTTTATAGCCTTCATTAGTTTTGTAAGGAATAAGTAGAAGTCTAGCTTGCTTACTTTGTTAGAGCACAACAGTTCATGGTATATTCAGACTAGGTCCATGACTATCAACAATTATTTACAGATTTAGTTTGATCATTGGAAGGGAATTATGGATACATTTAGCAATTCCAGGAATAAAAGTTGCAGTTCTGCTATGAACAAGTAGACCACACTGTCTGAATTAAAAGGTAAAGAAGCTGAAATTATTTACTTGAAGTGGGACATACAAGAATAATTCAGCAATAAATATTTATTGAAGGGATGCAACCTATAATGCTCCCTGGGGTGATAATGAATAAATATTTCAGATTCATGGAAAATTGGATAAGATATAATTAGGTGTCAGGATTTGTCTATAATCTGGAAGCCAGACCTCTGGATACAGGGCGAGCAGTAATTGGTCTATGTGTCAACAGAGGCGTTGCTTAGAATATGGAACACCGAGGACAGCACAGATCAGCAGGAACAGCGGCTGCAGAATGGGCAGAATCTGGGGAGACCCTTGTGGAAGGTTTAGCTCTTTGGTTGAGGGACAAAGGTGAGGTGAGTGGCTCACAGGACAAAAGGCTGGATTTGGGCGTGTTCACTGACGCATGTGCTGCATTCTTATAACAGCTCTAGGAGACAGGCACTCCTTTCAGAAGCAGTGTCTGTGGGATTTACTACATTTTTATATTCTAGGAAATGTTATGGAACATTTTACTTATAAATTATGCAGCAAATTAAGATGATGAATTAACTGAATATAATTGTATGTTTCAGTCATTAATTGTTTTCTCAAATTTCTTTGTCACTTTGCCTCCCAGTCATATAAATAATTCTGTAAGTTTTCTGAAGAGCACATTAGTTGCTACTGTTGTCGTTATTGTTATTTTTGCAATACTAATAATTGAGCCCAGGGCCTCTGCATGGAACTACGACCCAGAACTGTTTTTTCTTTTTAAATTTTGAGGCAGTGTTTGCAAGAGCATTCTTTGTCTTTTTTCTTTTTTGAGGAAAGTGAGAGATTTCTGAAGCACTTTAAAGGTTACAAAACTTTCACACTTCTTGTTTCCTCAGGAAAATCATTACCGTGCTCTCCATAAAACTGACACGGGATGCCCTGGATGAGAGAAGCACAACTGTCTGAGGTTAGAGGACTCGCGTGACTTACGGGGGCCCCGGCCTAGACTTCTTTTTCTTTTTCTTTCTTTCTCCCTCCTTTTAGCTTTGGCGTTGGCGTTCGTGCTCTCTCTCTCTCTCTCTCTTTCGTTTCTCTCGCTCTCCCTGCCGCATGCTCCCTCTCCTCCTCCTCTTTCTCCGTTTTGGCTGGTGGTACTGGGCGGTGACTCCAAGGCGACGTTATGCGTGTCACGGGAAAGCTGTGCTGCTGAACCCCATCTTCGGGCTCGTGGATTCTTCTTTCTCTCCACACCAAACAACTGCCGTTAGAAGTCTTTTGTTTCATCTATGCTGGCACCGTAATCATTTCTCTTTTTTCTGAATCTGATATTAGTTGGTAGTTTTGTTTCTTTTAGAGAATGAAGTATCAGTAGTAACTTCAACAACATGGAAGTTTAGCGATATCGTCTGGAGAGCTACAAATTTGTTTTCTAAAACTTTAAAAATACCTAAAATTTTTCATCACTTTAAACTAACCAAATATATACAGTTAGAAATGTATGCATTTATGAGTACGCTATAGTCCATAGTGGGCCCTTTAGAGTGCATCTAACTCGGCGTAGCTTCTCACAAGGCGCTTAGGATGCATTACTTCATCTACTTAATAAAAGAATCTTTTGAAGAAGGTAGTAAAATCCACATTTTATAAATAAGAAAACTGAGAGTCAGAGGAATCAAACTATTTGTCTTGTGGCTTATGAGTAGCATAATACAAGCCAAAATTCTGTGATTTTTCTGCTACACATCTAACATTTTCAATTTTTTCTACATTCTACCTTTTTGTTTGCTTTTATTGCTTTTTAAGTGATAGTATTGATGACTAATGATTGAAGATAGTTTTGTTATAAAAGAGGTAATACTGTAAATGCTTTCCTTAACTTTTAAAATATTAATATACTTTGCCTTTCAGAATATCATGGGAAATCTGTTATATAAATGTTGATTAGCTAGGTTCTATAATATTGTGGTCTCCATTGACAAAAATGTATGAACACAGTCTAACTGCTCTTTTTTCCTTATATTTTAATAAACAAATCTAAATGTGTGGCATGACACAGATTCCTCCAGGTATTCACTCTCCCGTTTGGTTTCACATATTTAATAACTACAAGAGACCATCCATCTCCAGAAGAAAATGCCTTATAAATTACAGATTTTTGTATAACAAATGTGAGTGATCACATGTTCCTTTGGATTTTAATAACTCAGGACTAATCGCCTTTACGTAGAGTTGGACAGATTGACCTCATGCAGTAAAACACAAAAGGTAGACAAACAGGATCATTTAGTCTATTCTGAGTAATATTTTAGGATTGAAAACTAGAGTATACCGGTAGTGGTGTATGCATCATAATTCCAAGGAAAATAAGGTAAGAATGACAAAGATTTGTCTATTTTCTATCCAACATATAGTATCTGGTGCAGTTTGAGATATATTGTATATAACTGAAGAATGCAAAATATCTATTAGAGCATATGTACAATGTTTTAGACCCTGGACATATTTACTGATGATTGTACTAGGCTGAACAGTAGTCTCTCTGGAGATGTCTACATTCTAATCCTTAGAACCTGTGAATGTGACTTTATATGGCAAAAGGCCCTGCAGATGTGGTAAAGGTAAGGAGCTGAGTCTGAAGAAGTCACCTGGCATGTTAGCTTTCTGTCAGTGTGACAACACACGGGAGAAAAAGGGGGAAGGTATATTTTGTCTCACGGTTTTAGAGGTTTAGTCCATGGGTAGTTGGCCCCATTGCTGTTGCACCAATGGCAAGCAGTACATTGTGGCTGAAGCACGCGGCAGAGGAAACTGCTCACCACAGGGTAGCCAGGAAACACAGAGAGAGGGAAGCACTGAGATTTCACTGTCTCTTTCTAGGGCCCGTCCTCAGTGGGCTCCCCCCAACGAGGCCCTATTTCCTGGAGTTCTTCACCTCCCAACAGCACCTAAATATAGAAACAAAGATCCTTGTAAGGCAGAAGAGTAGGAAGATTTGAATCCAGAATTAGAAAGCAACAAGATGACAGCTCAGTATTCCACTCTGCTTGCTTTGATGGTAGCAGAGGGAGACCTGACAAAGACTGTACTGTGGTCGACAAAGTGGGTCAAGGGAGGGAAGTAGATTCTCTTCTGAGTCTCCAGAGGGAACCAGCCCTACCTATACCTCATCTTCGGTCTTATGAGGTTGATTTTGCATTTCTGGCCTTTAGATATGTAAAACAATAGATCTGCATTCTTTTAAGTTATAGAATTTGTGGCAGTATAGTACAGCAACAATAGAATGTTAATACAGAAATGGGGCTCACTTTAGCATTAGTTCTATTTTTTTCCTGATACAGTGTCTAGGCTCTGTGCTCCTAGAGGGATTTGTTTCTGGATAGGCCAATCTCATAATTTTGACAAAACTGTATAAGAATGTATAGATCTACATGTGATAGGCCTGAGTCCTTGATGAAATTCTCACTCAATTAAAACAATGAGCTAGATGACCGTTAGAGTGATGAAGCCTCCTAGCACCAGCTGTTAGTGAAAAGGTGCAGAAGGAAAGAGCCGTTCATTGCTCGTGAGGTTGCAGAAAGCTACAGCCACTCTGGAAAACAAATTTGTAATTTCTTACAGAGTTAAATTTGATCTTATTATGCAATCTAGCAATCACCCTTTCTGGTACTTTGGAAATATATGTCCATATAAAACTTGCAGATCTATGTTTTATAGCAGCTTTATTCATAACTGTCAAAACTTAAAGCAATCAAGGTCTCCTTCAGTTGGTGAGTAGAAAAACAAACCGTGTGCAATATACCATGCAGTGTAATATTATTTAGACTAAAAAAGCAAGTAATCAAGCCATTAAAAGCTGTGGAGGAAACATAAATGTGCATTTCCATGTACAAACAAGGCATCCTGAAAAGCCTTCATAGTATCATTTTAATTAGCTTACACTATGGAAAACACAAAACTATAAAGATGAAAAGACCGGTGGCTTCCATGACTTGGTGGCAGGGAGGGATGAGTAGGCAGAACAGGAAGGAATATGAGGGTGGTGACCCTCTTCTATATGATAGAACAGTATGGTTGTCAGCTTATGTCATCATGCACTTGTCAAAATCCCTACAATGTACAGCGGCAAAGTGAGCTATAATTAATTATGGATTCTGGGTGATAATGTGTCATTGTAGGTTCATCAGTTGTAACAGACGTGCCACTCTGTGGAGGATGTTGGTAAAGGAGGAGGCTGTGTGTGTATGTGTTCATATGTGTATGAACATGTGTGTGTGTTTAGGGGAGGAGGTATGTGGGAAATCTCAGTATTTTCTATTCAGTTTTGCCTTAGACATAAAACTTCTCTTTAAAAAAGTTTATTTTCCAGGCTGAGGATTTAGCTCAGTGGCATGGCATCTGCCTGGCAAGCATAAGGTCCTGAGTTTGATTTCAGATACCAGAAAAAGAAAAAGTATATTTTCCAATAAACATATATTTTAAAAAGAAACTCTCTTAAGCTTCCAGAAAGGTCCTAGAGGAGGGAAAACAAAGATGTATGCACCTGGTGGGCTCTTGCCAGCTGGACTGTGAGGATGGGATTTGGGTGACCTTCTCCTAGTACATGGGGGCCAGTGGACAGCCTTAGGAGGGAGTGACAGAACTGGTTCTTGGTACCTGGTCTCCTCCAGTCATCAGTGAAGGAGCATACGTAAGTGGGGTGACAGATGAACCAGGAGGAGAAACCACATTCCTGGGCGAAATTTCACTACAAAATGCAACAAATTCCTGTGTTTGGTCAAAAGAGACAGACAGCCAGAATGATAAAGGCCAGAAGGTACACAGGGAAGGGATTTGGCATGATTTAAGAATCAACTTTTTGGTCCACTTTTAGCACACAAGAAGTAAAGAGAATAGTTGCTGTAACATTTGAAGTGGGGAAACCCATGCATTAATGACATTGTGAAGAATATGCGTGGGCTTTTCAAAACTCTGGCCTGACAAGTAAACACTGACCTGAACCCAGCTGGTTACAACAGTGCCCCATTGTATCAAGATGGAAATATAGACTATTTCCTTTTTGTTGGGTCAGTGTGACTCAGTGTTGGTCTGTATGTTAGCCCATCTAAATTGCAAGGCTGCTTGCACAGGAAATAGCACCAAGAATCAAGAAAGGGATCAAATCAAATTAAAAAGTTTCTGCACACCAAAAGAAACAACTAACAGAGTGAGGAGGAAGCCTACAGAACTGGAGAATTTTTTTCCAACTCTTACTCAGGTAGAAATTTTTTAGAATATATAATATTTAGAATATATAAAGAATTCAAAAAACTTAGAACCTCCAAAATAAAAGGAGTCAGAAGTGGGCAATCAACACATAGGTACTTCACAGAAGTACAAATATCCAATAAACACATGAAGAGATGCTCATTGAGAAGTAAGGACTGTGATTGTAATGGACTGATAACTGGTGGTCAGCTTATAATCCCCAGCTCAGCTGAGCGAGCGTGGTGCTGAGTGTGGGAGGCCCGTCTGGGGAGTGTGGCCATCAGGGTAGGAAGCAAAATTAGAGAGGGATAATGTATTGATTGCTGAAACTTTTGTTATCCGCCTATTTGTTCTAGCTACGTCGAAGGTGACTGAGATGGGCGACTGGGCGGCAGTCCGGGAGGCTGTGAGCCCCCGACCCCAGACTGCCGGCTCTCTTGATTCTCTTGTCTCTCTTACTTTTCTTTCTCATCCGCGGGCACCTCGTCCTCAGGACCCACCCATTACTTATAAAGAACTACAGCTCAACGTATCACTAGCCATTAAAAATGCAAGTTGACACAACACTGAGATTCTATCCTACCCTAGAAAAAATGGTCATCATCAAGAAACTGAGTAATAAGAAATGAGGGGGAGACTGCAGGATAGAAGGAACCCTTCCACATTGTTGATAGGAATGCAAACTACTACAGCCATTGTGGAACTCGGTATGGAGATTCCTCAGAAAACTGAAACTAAAAATTCCATTGAGCCCAGCTATTCTCTTTCTATGCCAAAGAATTTGAAGGCATCATATTGATCTGTGCATACTCATGTTTATGGTGGCACAGTTCATAATAACTAAATCTTGGAAGTAGCCTACATATCCCTCAACAGATGCATGGATAAGGAAACCGGGCATTTACACACAATGGAATACTACTCTGTTCTATGGGTAAAACTGAGTAATTTGTGGGAAAACAGGTGCATCTTGAGACCATACTATTTAGTGAAATAAATCAGACAGATGATTTAAATATTGCATGGTTTCTCACATGAGAAACACAGATGATGCATAAAGAGCAAAGGAAATGATAGAAAATGGGAAACAGGGAGATAGATCTTTCTCAAATGGGAACGAGATAAGAAGTGGAGGGATGGGCGGAGGGGAGAGAAAGGGTTGAGAAAGGAATTCAGATGCGCTATGTACGTGTACCAGCTCCACACGAAGAATGTAAAAGTTCTGTCCTGCAAATAAGTAGTAGTACAAAAACTACACTGCAGGCAGACAGCTTGTATTTCTGGGTGATGATGCTTACTTCTGGACCCTCTGGTCTTTGCTTGATTCACCCACTGTTCTGTTTTGTCTGCTTAAGGAAGACTGAGAGGCTCTTGAGATGCCTTTGCCATGTCCTAGTGATGAACAGAGCTCAGGAGGCAGAGTTTTCACCTTTCATCCACAGCTCCCTTTTCTTGGAGAATAGGATGGGAATAAATTTAGTGACATAATGTGCAAATATTACTCAGTTTTGAATCTCTCATTATTAATCTCATACATTGTGATAGTCAGCTCATGCTTTTAGGATGTGTTTTTCTTCAAAGACTCCTTAGATCTTCATTCACACAAACCTCTGAGAGATGGTTTTATGCCTTTCTCTTTTTTTTTTTTTTTTTGTGGTACTGGGGATCAAACGCAGGATCCTGCGCTTGCTAGGCAAGCGCTTATTCCACTGAGCTATATCCCCAGCCCTATGCCTTTCTCTTATCTGAGGCAAAGTTGAGTTGCTTTCCAAGAAGATTCTTAGCCCAATGGATTGTATTGGGCTCTGCTTTGGGTTTATGAGCCTTAACTAGAAATACATGAACTCGGAGACAGACATGGAAGAGTATGGAAGTCACAGTGAGATTAAAATAAATTCTTCACACGTGTGTAAGAAGGACACATCCACAGAAATGATCTCAAGCAGCAGAACCTGTCATGGTCATGGCTACTGGGTTCTGCCCATTATCAGAACTGCTCAAAGACACGAGGAATTTGGAATCTCCTGCAGAGGGCTTAGAGGCACCAGGAGAAACTTCTTTTTGATCTGTACTGTGTGAGATATCACTTGCCACTACTTATTAAATTAATGCCTGCTTTTTGTCTTGTGTTGGTTTGCATCTCCTGTCACTATGTCTTGCTCCTTGGCAGAAGGAGGTGGGCACTGAGAAAAGGAATGAAGGTATAAGGACACAACTGGCTTCCTGGTGGGAAAGTGGCTTTTATGGTGTGAGGGACAGATGAGTTAGCATGCGCACATAAGTAAAGGGGGCAGGGACTCCTGTGCCACAGACTTGGTCTTTGTTTATAGAGGAAATTAATAATTCCTCATTTATTTGTGTTATTGCTCAGATATAACACATTAGAAATTCATTTTAAAAGCTAATAATTTCATATGAATATATTTCTTTTTCATTTTCACTTACTCCCCAGTATACTACAGTAAAAGCAATAGGACCAGTATGTGCATATCTACAGGGAAAAAGTTTTATCCCTTAAGTTGTATAAAAATAGAAGTGGAAAATTCTATTGTCTTAGAAGGGCAGAATGTTTTGTTGGATATGTCAGTATGTATGTATAGAGATATAATAATCTCCCTACACAGTAAATATTCTACGTACACAATCATTTCACTGAATAGATTAGGTACATTCCTGAAAATGCACAACTAGAAATTCCATTTTGTTTCTTTCTAATCCAGTTGTTCATCATCAGACAAGTGTGCTTTTTAAAATTAAAAATAAATACATTTTTGGAAAGATAGCACATATTTACTGTATAAGTTAAATTATGTGTCTATATGAGCAAAAGGGAAAAAAAACCACTCACAATTCTATTACTCAAGATATTTCGTATTAATATCTAGTTGTATATCCTTCTAGAACTTCAAAAGCATACATGTTTATATGTGTTATTTTTAAAAACAAGTAAGATCATATTCTGAGCTTTGTTTCTAATCTATTGTCTTTTTTATACACCAACCAAGAATCAACATTTTTCCATGGGAAGATCTGTTGTTTTAATCTGGAATTTCCTATCAAATCATTTTCAGAAGAATTTGTGATTGAGGCATATTGTAGCTTCCAGAAAACAGAAGGGCATTCTTAGGTTTCCTCTTTTGAAATTACTCCTGGGAGACATGGTAAATTAATGTGACTGTTCAGACCCCGATTCCTTCCTTCTGAATACAGTAATATGATCTCTTCCCTGGGGGCACGTGCTCTTGTTGTTTTATTCATTGTCTGTGATTGAAACTCTTTAATTAGGAGGTAGAGAATCACTCTAATTTATGATTCATATAAAAGTCACTGGCCTAGACTTACAATTCTCATCTTTTGCTTCTTGTGCCCATGTACGGGGAAGCTTTTAGCAATAAATAGCTTCCTATTTCTAAGAACAAAAGGTCCTTTATATCCTGTTTAGAAAGACCTAAGGAGTGCACAAATGTCAAATTGCACTCTCATGTTGGATAGTTTGGCTTAAATGAGATCGAGTCAGGTGAACTAAATTTCTTTGAATGAAAAGCTTGTATATTAAAGACTTGTCTCAAGAAGGGAAAATGCATCTTTATAGGCTAAATTTTAGGCTGACAAACAATGAAAAGGACTGAGGAGAGGGTAAGCAAATAAGGGTTTAGAAAATAGTATCTATACAGCAGTTGACAAAACTGTGTTCATTGTCTTTGGTAAAATGATGATTAGCTGTCATCACGTGATTCTAAGGGCAAACATACTTCATGCTGGATAGCCACCTGCTGTTAAGCAATGTGAACAAAACAAGAACGGAAAGTTTGAAAAGAAATACCTGCCTATTAATCCTAAAAGTGCATTAAAAGAGCCCCAAAGTCACATTATAAAGGCAGTGAATTTCATGGAAAGTACCTTGTGGACCAGTTGGAAGTCAGAGGGTGTGAGTCGTATTTGCCACTGGCTCACAAAGCAGTCTCCATACACTCCAGTGCCTCCATGGATGAAAGTTGATGTACCTTTAAGACCAAATGATGGAATTAAAAGACTGTGAACATCCTGTTAGCCCTGACGTGTTGCAGCCAAGATAACGTTCTTCTCATTCTGCCTGACAGAGCCTGTCTGTTGCCTTCTCCACCATCCATTTTTCATTTGTCCCAGAAACAGTCCTGATACTTTCAGATGGACATAATTTTCCTAGAATAATGACTATTCTTGCCAGTGTTCTTGCTGCATGGTGAGTCAGTCATGTAACCGAGGCGTAATACATGAGAGGGAAGCAAAGTGATGGTGTGGGACTCTCGGGAAGGTGGCTTGAAGACAGTTGACTCAGCTCCAGGGGTACCTTTTGATGTCTTGCTTTTCCTTGGGGAAGACAGAAATGCAGATATTTGGCTGAAGCTGCAGAAGCTGTCTTCAAGATGATCTTGTGGATGCAAGCCTTTGTGTAGATGACTGAACAAAGATGATAGTCTTAGTGTCCCTCATCACACTGTACGGACACCACGTAACGTGTGTCCTGGAGTTTCTGCTTTGTGCTTCTTTTCCATGACAGATGTATCTATTCTATCTTTTTGGTGCCCCTGCTGAATTTTTCTGGTTAAACACAGTTATCTGCAATCTTAACTAGAGGACTCAATAAAATATAATTACTTATTGTCTTAAAATAGCTACCGCTACTGATTATTTCGTACTTAATAGATGCTAAATATCATGTTGCTTTATGTACATTGTCACATTTAATTTACACAATGAAAGTATTTATGAAGTAGGTATTATTATCTATAATTTACAAATGAGCAACTAGAGGCTAAGATTACAGGGGGTCAGATTGCTCTTAAGAGGCACAGCTTGGATTCTAAACCAGTTCGGGATGAATCCAAAATGTGTCCTCAGCACCTCTATCATTAGTTTAATGCAGTCAATACTCCTTGCAGGGAGAAGGCAGTGTTCACGACTCACACGTGACTCCATAAAATGCACAGGAGCACAGCATTAACAAATGCTTTCAGAGATCCTTGTAGAATTATCAAGATACAGACACTATCAAGTGCCGTCTGCTCCCAAACAAAACTGATAACCGAGATCCAGCTTGCCTGTGGTAACACAGACAGGGATAGCTATCTCAAAACCTTACCTAGACCAGTAAGCATTTCCCTTCACGTGGAATTTGTAAAATGGAAATCTCACTGTCTAACATCCAAGACTGTTGAGGATTAAATATGGTGATATTTATATATTATATATATATATATATATATATATGTATGTATAGAAAGTGAATAATACTAGGTACACAATAAATGCTCAGTAAGTGATACCTAATAAGTGATTCCTATTCACAGGATCCATAGTGATGTTGCTCACATTGTGGGAGTAAGAAATATTAAAGCAAAGTACAACCTTTGGGTCTTGATCATTACATGAACATGGTCCAGTCATTTAATTTCTGAGCATCTAAATTTTTAAGAAATAATTTCCTTAGTTTTACAAGATTGTAATTAGAGATAGTATCTTTAAAATACCTGTGCTTGGGGCTGGGGATATAGCTCAGTGGAATAAGCACTTGCCTAGCAAGCGCAGGGTCCTGAGTTCGATCCCCAGTACCGGAAAAAAAAAAGAAACAACAACAACAAAACAAACCTGTGCTTGTGCCTGACACATTTTAGAATCCCAGCGACAGGAAATATCATTATTATTATTATTCCCACAGGATCTTACTAAGCATACTCACCACGGTTATTCAGTTATTTCCTCGTTGCCTATGGAGGCACACAGAGGAAGTGCTCCTCCAGGGCAGTGGCTGAGCTACTGTACACCGCACCTATGATGAACATGGGGTTCTGGAATGGCTTGGTCAGGGGAAGGAACATGTAGCATGTGCTGCAGCATGCAGAACCTTGGGCCATTCTGTTGGTCTTGCCAGACTGATTGTTCTGAAACTTGTTTCTCTCTCCCTTGTTTGGTTTCTCAACATGCCTTGTCCCCTTCTGGCCTTCATCTGAAAGCCAAGGCCATCCTACTCTTGAGGTGGTAGAAGGAAGACTACTCTGTGTATACTGAAAGTGCCGAGGAGTTGCCGTGGGAGAACCATCAGGACAGGTATTACTCTGGGTGGTGGGTGCTGTAGACAAGAATATTTTCATACATTCCTATTAATCATTCTCTTGGCAAATTTCCACTCTTTTGACGACCTTGTTTCATAGAAATCAAGTAATGCAATAATACAGAATGAAAATTAGTGTTTTCTGTATAACCATCACTTATTTAATTCTGATACTAGTAATTTATTTAGCACTTGATTAGAAATTTGTCCTCAGATTTTAGGAGCTCACAACATTCAAAGCTTCTTAAGAAGTTCTACTCCTTTCAGGCTTTCTCTTGGGTTCACATCCTCATACACAACTTTTGACACTTTGAACTCCCTGACTTGCTCCTGTCCCTCATGGAAAAAAGGTGACGGTAAGCTTGGGCTTCTAGGCTACGACTGAGAAGGGAAATCAGCACAGAAGGACGAAAGATGTTCACTGCCTCTGATCTCAGCCTTGGAAGCTAGTGGTCTCCTCCTTCAGCAAGTAATGCTAGCCTTATGAGAGGGACAGAACTGAGGAAGTCTGAATCATTGACTAAAACAATCTGAAATAATTTTCCCAGGTGGCACAATAAACATGTAGTCTGAAATTACAGTGCTTGGTAAAGAGGTGGTCCCTTTCTTAGTAACTGCTATTTAAAAATTCCATACAAAAATTTAGTTGTAAATAACTCTCTTTTCAACAAAAGAAGCAGTTTTCAGGGGTGTGTGGAGGTGGGGGAAAGTGAGCTCTTTAATTGTGTTTTTGAAATCAAGGTCAACCTGTGGACAAAATGTGTGTGAATCAGGAAGTCGGGGAATAACATGCAAAGGGTTGGTGTAGCTGAGTCGATGTTTTTTAAAATAATGCACACTGAGTTTTATTCGGATTTTGTGGAAAGTCATTTCAGAAGAACTGCCTTACTAATTTCTTTCTCTTTGTTTCTTCCTTTACAAATATTTTAGAATTGTCTGTACTGCTCCTGGGAAGATGTCAGTGCCAATGGCAGCAGCCTCAGTCTAAACTAACGAGGCAGGCAAGGTTGCTCGATTGGATGGCCTCAGAGTTCAGACTTTCCTTTGTGCTTCCCCTTCAGCATTTGGCGTGATTTCTTTGGACATTATTGTCAGGCCTCTCTGATTACTTCTTCCTTTGAGCTCCCATAGTAATTTGTATATAACTCTGCTTTAGAATTTCTCAAATTGCTTTATAACTAGCTGCTTATGTCTTCAGTTTTGATGGCAGGGAACACTATTTTAGCAAATTTTTTGTCCCCAGTGACTAAAGTAGTGCTGGATGCACCGTACGTTTTCCATAAGTTTTTTTTTTTTTTTTTTTAAATGAATGGAAGCTCTTTGGTCCATGGCAACCACTAATAGACTAAAATTCTTAGGGTATAATTTGAACTAACATCTGATCTTTTGGAAAATAATGAAATTGTTCTACCCATAATGGAGTACAATAACTAATGTTCTTTAACAGAGATTTTAGTCAAGTCATGGCACCTTTAGGTGTTTGTTGAACCCAGTGTTGAGCTTCTTTGCAATGTACATGGATTATTCCAGCCTTTTAGGTCTGGATATACTATCTGGGTAGCATAGGATATCCAGCATATCCTTGATCTGACCTGTTAGCACCAACCCTGACTTATCTGGGTTGCAATCAAATATCTTTCATTTCAGTTCTTCTCCAATAGTCTTTGGAGCTCCTGTCCTAGGTACAGAATCAAAGAGAGGACTGGGTACAGTTTCCCACTACCATGGAGCACCTGTAATTTGAATGAGGATCACAGACCCCCACTAACTCACCTAAATCATGTAGTTAAATCTTGTGTAGCAATAGTTTTCGTTTCTGCTTCTACCTCTGCTTCTTTTAAAAAATGTAGCACTCATGGGTGTGGCGCTGCTTCTGGAAGATGGTGACGCGGTTCAGTTAAGGTTGCTGCTGGCAGGTTGGCCACCCAGAGAGTGTGCGGTTCACTGAATGAGCCCAGTCTCTGCTTTGCCGATTCAAGGTGGACTAAGCAAATACAGGCAAGGCGCAGCTACTGTGGAATCTTTAGGGAGGTCACAGCATCTCCACAGAAGAAATCCTTCCAGCTTCTGGAAGGAGCATTGGCAGGGGCAGGGTTGGCAGGTCTGTGTTGCAACTCCATCTCAATACACTTCTACCTACCCAACTTCTAAAATCTCCATAGAGATACACCTTGAAAGAACCCCAAATAAAATTCCAGCGTACAATTCTCCACCTCAGATCTGCTTCCCAGAGAAGCCCGCCCCAAACAGGTAGTGAAAGAAAGGAGGCAAAGGAGGGACTGGACGGAGAACCCGCAGTCGTACACGCACAGGTTCAGTCTGGGACCTGTGAACGGCGGTACTGCGCCATCAGCGATAGCCCAGGGTTAGCTTCTTGCAGGCCAGCGTCTTTCAGTCATGACCCCAGGGAGTTTCCTGAAGGGAGGCCCCTACAGCCTTCATAGAGAGCCAGGCCTTCAGCCACTGCAGTGGAAAGAAATTAAAAATTTTAACTTCAGGAAAGGATGGAATTCATGTTGTAGCTTTTACAATTAAAAGATCGATAATATTATTTCTCTTTTCGTCATTATGATTTTAAGAATCATTGCCTGATTCAGCCACCTTGAAAAACTTTTATGAGGTTTAAAACAGAAAATATATGCCAAGTGCAAGTCATAATGCCTGATATATGAGAGCGCAGAGCAGCTTTGTGTTCAGAGATGCTAAGCCCAGGACTAAGTACACAATTGGCTCTCCATAGCTGCAGTCGGATTCAACCAACAGGTGATCAATGATATTTAAAATACTTTCTGTCCTGAACATGCAAAAATATTTTCCTTGTCATTATTTTCTAGACAATACTGTACAACAACTATTTGCATACACTTACCTAATATTGGGTCACAATTAATCTACAGATGATTTAAAGTAGTCAGAGGTTTTACATGAGTTATATGCAAACACTACACCATGTGATTTAAAGAATTTGCACATCTGTGGATTTTGATATTAAGGGATGATTGTATTCCTTCCCAGTTGTTTACTGGCTTTGTGGGGTAAGTTTAATTATCCCCATCTCAAATTAGTAAATTTAAGCAGTTTTTATTACAGAAATTTTTTCATTCAGACAAGCCTAAATCATCTATGATAGTTCTGCCTCTTTCTCCATGATTACCTGAACATTTTTCCTGCTTGGTGTACCTTTATTTCATCTTAAATTATGAAGTGGGATTTAAATCCTTAGTCAATTAAGTGAACTCTGAAGAGAATACTTTTGCTTCTGTTCAATGGCTTACCTCAAAATTTTAAATGAATACTAGGATGAAATTTATGAAGATCATCTTCTGCGGAGGCTGCAGTAACAGCATGCCACTGACTGTATTAATTATAAATAATAGTGACTTATGTTAATCGTTTGGAGGCTGGGCACACCAAGATCAAAAGCCAGCAGACCCAGTGTCTGGTGAATGCTGCTCTCTGCTTCCAAAATGGTCCTTCACAGAACAGAAGTAAGGGAGGGCAAAAGGGACCAACAAATCCTCTGAAAATTTATAGAAAGACATTAATTCTATCCATGAGCATGGTACACTCACAGTTCAAGCACCTCCCAAAGGTCTGACCTGTTAGCATCATTACCTTGGGATTTAAATTCTAACATGAGTTTTGGAGGAACACATACATGCAAACTGCAACAAAGACCAACAGTTTTCTCTGACTTCCTCATACTCTGAATGTTGTGTTATTTTTAAGGCAGCCATGTATACTTAAACCAGCTTGTATGCACACATTTCTCAGTGTTCTACAATTTCATTATGATCTTGGGCACGTGGTCTCTATTCCTATGTAAAGGTCATAAGGGTACTGGGTTTAGTGCCCGTCACTTCTTAGGAATTCATGTCCATTGTGCTGGCAGTGAACAAAACCTCTGCATTGTTGACAGAGTGGATGGCAGCCTTACTTTCTCTTCTCTTATTTCTTATTGCTGTCATTTTCTCTATCTTCAGGACGTTTCAGGTTTTTCCCCTCTGCAGTGCAAAGCTCATCTGGGTTCCTTCCTGCTTTGGGGCATGGTGATGCAGAAGATCAAACACTGTAGGACCACCTCCGCTTCCCTCGCATGTTGGCAGGTGGGCCAGCTGATTCCTACAACTCTGGGCATGCTTATTTTCTGTGTCATATGAGGAAATAAAATAACATATATGTTACTATCTTTCAAGTGACATGGTAAATATGGAAGCTATAACACGTATTTACCTTACACAGAATTGCACTTTGCATGTTTCACACATTTGTTTATACATTAGTTGCAGTATATTCTGGCAAAGGTGAGGGAAGAAGCGGGGGAGTGGTAGCATAAGGAATGCAGTGAGCAGTTCTTATGGCGTCACCTCCTGCTGGAGCTCAAGGCCTCGCTCTGTGCTGAGCTGGGCACTGTGGCATCTTCACGCGCACAGCCAGGCTTCCCCTGGGCTGTTTTGCTGGGCGCTGTTCTCAGATGCTGATGCTCTAAGCCTGTTCTCGCTCAGTGTTTGCTCCACCCTTCCCCTCACTTGTTATTATTTTTTAATGAACTAAAGTGGAAGGAACACTTATTTTGTGGTTGCTGTTTTCAGTAGGTCAGTTTGTGTCCATTACCTACCGTCACATTTAAATCGGCTTAGCTCCTCATGACACTGGGCAATTTGAGTAATTAAAATTATTTTAGAAAAGCATTGTTTTATTTTAAACTAAAATATGCCCAGAAACATATATATGTATGTGTGTGTGTGTATATATATATATATATATATATATATATACATGTGTATATATTCAAATACCCTTTTTGTTATTCAGACTTTTTCATTTTAAAACACTTGTGCATTGAGTTTTCCATTTGTGCTGGAGGATGTTCTATATCCAAGAATAATAATAGAGAATACTCCATAAATACTTTAAATTTATGAGACTATTGCTCATTAGTTAAACTACAATTCTTTCAGTGTAATAGCTGGGGAAAAGGATAGTAGAATTCTGCGGAATACAGTTCTTGACTTTAACTTCCTTATGTTCAGCAGCTTTATTATTGTTGAAATTCCTCAAATTATAATGCAAAAGCTCAGCTTCGTGGCTGGGCTTGCTTACTTAACCTTCATAAAATATAAGGCTCGGTTTCATTAACCAGAAACACACTAGACACAGTGCATGAATTTTATCTTCCACTTTGTCCTTTGTATTTCAAGATGATAATAATAAAAATTTCTTGGTTTGGCAGGCCAGACATTCTTTTTCCCTTTCTTTCTACTATGCTCCTATGTAAAATGAATTTCTCAGACAGACTAACTGCCTAAAGGAGCAAAAATTTCTCCAATTGTCCTCTCTGGAAATTTTTAAAAATACAGCGGACTTTCATTTGTCTGGGTGTGGTGAAAGTGCAATTGATCCTTGGCAGAGGGATGTTGAGCTGACTTGTTGATGCTGCTTTAAACTGTACATCACTTAAATAGAGACTGTTCCCTTAATCCTTGCCAGATTTAATTTAACACAACTGTACATGCTTTCACGGATGTAGTAAAACAAAAATCAGGTGCAATTTATTTTCCATGGTGAAGTAGTAAAACGGTTTATTTCACAAATTTGAGAAAGTAAAATTAAATCATATGGTCCCCCCTTACTCAAATTTCTAGTAAAGAACTGCAAATTGTAATATAGCAATAACATGATGCTTAAAATTGTAAATTTTCAAACTGGTCCAAATCAGAACAACGGAAGCACGTGCTCCTTTGAGACCATCTTCTGGCTCCTCCTGTGACTCTGAGGCTGGGCGTCTGGGTGGGTGGACAGGGTGAGGGTCGTGCCCCTGTGTGCTCATGTGCATGGACAGGGTGGGCAGTGGGAAGGGCTGGGGGATGAGTGACTTCACAGATAGGGTTACAGCCGTGGCAGCGAGGGTCTGTGCTGTGTTCACTTTCCCTTCATCATTCCGGAAATGTACTTCACGGCTGTGAGTGCCCTGATGTTCAATCCCTGCTTCTCGGATCGATTATGTTTCTATTTCATTATATATTTATTGAATACATTACAGGTGCATTCATACAGGCAACTGGTATGTATACATATCAAATGATTATGTAACAAACGTTTTCATGTTCTGTGGAAATGTAAATAAAAAGTATTATCATCTATCACATCTATCATTGAGACAGACACACACACATGTTCATACATACACACACAGGAAAGTGCAATAGGTAACTTCAACAATTGTTACATCCAAAATCATAGTTACACAGGCATTTATGTTTTCTTCAATCTTACACAGGTATTTACCTTTTTTTTCAGTCTCTCATGGGTGACTTCAAATTTTGTCTTCAAAAATAAAGGTTCATTAAGATATTACTTATCTGAAAGTACACCTATTGCATGTTTTCAAGTCAGTTTGCTGGTAAATGTATAGAACGTGTAACCATCATGGTAGTCAAGTTTTCAGATGTTTCCAGCACCCTCCAAAGTTCCCCGCGCCCATCCACAGCTAGCCTTATCTCTATCCCTGGTCCTGAGTAAGCATTAAACTCTGTTCTCTCTCTGTTTGGTTCATTTTCCTGGAAGCTTCGCCAGCATTTGTTATTGTTTGATTCCTTATTGATGAGCATTCTTTCTGAGTAAGATGGTTTCTCAGTTTTGTTTAATTTGTATCCCTCCAAAAGCTGGAGATGTTGAACATTTTTTCATGTTTTTATTGGCCATCTGAATGTCTTTTGAGAAGTGTCCGTCCATTTCAGTTGTGTATGTTTGATTGGTCTTTTATTTGGGGGAGGGGTCTAAAGTTTGAGTTCTTTATGTCGTCTAGCTCATTGGTGGGAATGTAATCTAGTGCAACTACTATGCAGATCAGTATGGAGAGCCATCAAAAAACTAAAAATAGAAATTCCATTTGACCCACTTATTGCCCTTCTAAAGATCTTGGAAGAAAGCCATCATATTACAGTGACACATGCATAGCTCTGTTTATAGCAGGAAAATCTATAATAGTTAAATTTTGGAAAGAAGAAATGTTCATCAGGAGATAAATGGATAAATAAAATGTGATATTCATGCACAGTAGACCACTACTTTTCCATAAAGAATAATAACGCTCGGGGATTTGTAGGAAAATGATGCACCTCGAGACCATAATGTTAAATGAGATAAATCAGATGCACAAGTTTCTGCACCTTTATTGCTGAATATTTTCAGTGTGTGTGCATGCTGCATGTCTCCCCCAGTGCTGAAGACTGAAACCAGTGTCTCCTGTATGCTAGGCAAGCACTTTACCACTCAGTTGTGTTCCGAGACCCTTCTAGATTTTTGAGATAGACTGTCATTAAATGTGCCCAGACTGACCTTGAACTGTCCTGCTTCCCTAACAGCGGAATTATAGATGGGCACCACCACATCTGTGGAGTATACAGTATTTTTTAAACAAGAATTCTCTAGTTTATGGGCATTTGGCTTATTTCCAATTTAGAGCATTAGGAATATGTGACTGTGAACATTTGTGTTCAAATCTTAAGTAAACACAGGTTCTCTTTTCTTTTGGGTAATACCCAAGAAGGAATTCCTGTTTCATATGCTAAGTTTATGTTTAACAGATTTTTTTAAGATCAGACATTGTTTCCAAAATGACAGTATCATTTTATCTTTCTTTTAGTATAAGGATTCCAATTTCTCTACATCCTCGCCAACACTCATGATTGTCTGGATTTTGGTTATTGTCAGGCTGGAGGGTATTAAGTGGTATTTCACTGAAGATTTTTTTTTTTTTTTTTTGCGGTACTTGGGATCAAACTCAGGACCCTGCGCTTGCCAGGCAGGCACTTATTCCACTGAGCTATATCCCCAGCCCCCTTCACTGAAGATTTGATATACAATTATCTATTGATTTTTTAATGTTGACCATTTATTCATAGGCGTATGGGTCATTTATATATTATATTCAGGGAAAGATCTATACAAATCTTTTACTTATTTTTAAATTAGGTTTTTGATTTTTAATATTGAATTGTGGAAGTTCTTACTGTATTTTGAGTGCAAGTCCTTTCTGAAACATGCACTTTAAAAATATTTCCATCAGTCTATAGTTTGTCTTTGATCTTTAATGACATCTCTTAAAAAGCAGAAAATTTTAAATTTTGATGAAATCCAACTTATCCATTTTTTTGCTTTATAGATCAAGGTTTGAGGGTCGCATTCAAAAGTCTTTTCCTGACTCAGTGCCACAGTCATTTACTCTCAGGATTCCACTAGAATTTTTATGATTTTAGCTCTCATAGTCAGGTCTCCTTTATTTAGCTATAATGTGTTTAAAATCTACTTTAAATTGATTTTGCATATGTGATGGCATGAAGTAAGGGTCTTAGGTTATTATCATTGTCTTATTTTTGCACATGGCTACTGCAGTTGTTCAGCACCAACTACTTAACAATTCACCTTTGATTATTTGTAAAAAAGATGGACCTTAACTATGTGCTCATTTCTGGATTTTATATTTATTTATATTTATCTGCATGCCTATCTTTATGGCAATCAGACTGTTTTGATTACTGAAGCTTTATAGTGACTTTGGGTGGTGAAAGTTCTCTTACCTTGTTCTTATCTTAGAGCTGTGCCTTCTACTATACACAATGTTTAATCTCTACTCCTCACAAAAAGTTACAAAAAGGGGAATTATCTTCAACTTTATACAGCTGCAATGAGTTTTGGGTCTTTTTATTTTCTCTTACGTAAGTCAGCTTTTGCTACAGAAGAGGTCACATCGAAACTGTGACTTCAAAGAGCCACCGTTACTTAGCCCCTGGTTGTATGTGTAAACACTTCAGGAAGTGAGTAACTGAATAGCTCTGGGGGCCTCAGTACAGGTCTGTGGTCAGCTGCAGTCCCCGGGGCACGTCTGCCTCAGGTGGCCGGCTGCATGTCACTGGGGCAGTGGTGGGAGGGCCCCGACCTTTGTGCTTCTTAGTACCATCAGACCAGCCTGTACATGTTCCTGTGATAGCAGGGTGCCAAGAACAGCAAACGGGAAGACTGCATCTCTGCTTGTGTCTATTTTGTGAGTATAAAGCCCCAAATCGCAGTTTGGGAGGGAATCATTGAAGGAAGTAGTGGGATCCGTCCACTGCCATTTCTAATCATTTGCAGGGACTTCTCTGAATGGCAAAAGAGCCAAATCCGTAAGTATCAGCCCGACCAATGCAAAACCTGGCTCTTTCAAAGCACTGGGTTCTGGCGATGGCACTTAGTCTGCCCCAGAGGACCAACCCATAGATCTTCATGTCTGATCTGGCAGCTAGCCCCAGTAACTAAGGCCTCAGAGAAATCAAACAGTACCTTATCTTATTCCTTAGGCTAGCTAAACTTGAAGAAAACTAAAGGGCCAAAAATACACCCTCAATAAAATCAATCAGAATACTCCAAATTTCTCCCTTCCCAACTTCATGTGATTTAGCTTTGATACTTAGTCCTTGGGGAATTTAGCAGCTCATGTAGACAAAGATGACGGTCTGCCTCAGAGCCGCACTCACAGAGAGTGCTCTTTGAATGGCTAATCTACTCATTGGGGTGTCTTGACATTAAGACCCATACATGTGAGTAAATAGTCACACCACACAGGCTGTTTCTTTTCCTGAAAAGAAAAAACATAAGCAGGTACTAGGATTTTGGTTAGTACTTTATTTCCAAATTCATGCTAATTGTACCTACCTGATTATTGCCTTTTTCTCCATGTGATGTGGGTTACTGCTTGTTGCCCTGGTTGTTTATAAAACAGCTGGAATCTTTTAAGAAATGGGTGGTTTTGGCATAAGAGAAGGACATGGAACAATTGGCACAGCCCCGTAGGGAGAGTTGACCTGCTTCCAAGATGTAGCTTTTCTGAGTAGTGATCGTATACTACACCAGCATTTATGTTTTAAACATACTCTGGGCCAACTAGGGAAACCAAACACCATTTACATATATATTGGAAAAATAACTGAACAAATGGTTTTACAAGAATAATTCACTTGTTTGTTTTGGTTAACCTGAGTCATATTTATTTTAGTTTGTATAGATCAAAGCTGGATTTGTACAAAAACTACGGCACACGTTTTAGCTAAACTAACCAGTCTACTCAGTTCTATGCAAACAGTGCAGCAGGCTCTTTATTTTGCTTTGATCTGACAAGTTGTTTACCTAACACGATTATTTTCATGTATTATGTTGGGACTTCAGATGGGGAATTGGATTGTACAAATTTAAATTATCACCAGTCCAAATCATTGTGGGTGCGGAATGAAGACCTCACTTTTCAGTAATGACTGTCGGGGCTGCCATTACCTAAGGAGACTTCTGTGCAAGGGACAATTTCCTTGGTCAGACACAGGCCTCAGTGCTGCCTCCTGTTAGGGTGATTTCAGCGAGTCACCCATAGGCATCAGGTTTTATCTAAATTGGTAGATGGAGCAAGAAAGATGATGCCTGACAAGGATGAGTTGTTTCATTAATCAAATTAGCAGCAGAAATTTACTAGCTTTAATTAGTGCAAAATGAGCCACAGGAATAAAGGTAGTGATTGAAGCAGCTAACCTGATTAGAATCACAATAGGCATTCTTACAGGCTGCTCAGTGTTAGAGAATCACTAGGCTAAGGCTAGAAAGATGAGGGACCTGTCTTACAGAAGCGGATGCTACGAATGGCGCACACAACTGGAGCTGCTGCTGGGTTGCCAGATGTGCTGGGATGATTATGCTTGGGGGGTGTTATAAAAATGATTGTTTGCTGCATTGATAAAAACTCTAAGATAAACATGTTAAGATGCACAGCCACTCACAGTGAAGGTGATTTACTCTAACTTCAATGCTTTCACTAGTAGAGTGGGATTTTAGTCTGGAAGGTCCCAGTCTCTCAGAGTCTCAAGTTTATAGGCTGCCAAGAAGAAAGATTACAAGTACTTGCTTTCTCTTGACCCCCAAAATGAAAACAGGGTCCATTGGAGACATTTCGGGAAAGGATATCCGGTATGTTGTACATTGAGAGAAATGCTGCGTTATTACCAAAATTCTCATCGTGCTAAAGGAGCATGCAAATCCTTTCCAATGGCTACTCCCTTGGCCTAACTGGTTGTACAGGTATGTTTAGTTTGTGGTTTGGACAGAAACAACCAGTTCTTTTCCCTCTAGTTCTCAGCACTCCCCCGTCTTCTGGGTTGCAGAATTTCCAGTCACTTCAAAGGGAAACTCTGCCTCTGTTATTTTCTATGTATACATGCAGTGCATTACTTATGAGGCTTTAATACTGTTTAGATAGTCCTCAACCAACAGAAATCATCCTGCAACTTGCCTATTAAAACAAGTCATAAGCAAAGTTTTTTGGAAATACTCAATTATAAATTACATGAAAATAGTACAGCTTAGATTGATTTAAGCTTCTAACATTTTGCATTGAGTATTTTAAATTTTTATTCCTTCATTATGAGTTTATTATTAAAATGGATTTTCTTTCAGTTGTGCAAATGCCAAGGCATAAGAAGAAATTCATTGTAAGTGGCCAGTGTTATGACAGAAGGTTATGGCTTTTTCAAATCAAATCATTTAAAAAATAGACGGTTTATTGTCAACTTGATGGCACAGATTTCAGCCACAACTGTGTCACCCTGCCCATTAGAATGATTTAGTTCAAAATAAAATATTATTCACTATAGATTTTTCATTAAAAATACTAAAAGAATTTCCTCTGTTTCTGTAGGCTAAAATACAAAAAGGTAGAGTGCACTATTGCTGAAATATATTTGGATTAAATTTGTTCCTCCAATCCTTATATGTATCTAATCATTAATTATAAATCACAATTTTTAATTTATGGCCATCTCAAAATATTACATGCAGTTCAGTTTCAGTGAGCTCACAAGTACATGACAACACAACTATATTTTTTTCTGGCAATGAATATGCTCTGAGAACCCCAGAAGATGCATTGTGATATCCTGTGTGTTTGGCATCATTGTGAAGGAATCTATGAATATAAATGATACACTTGAGGTTACTTTTTAGATTTTAGGAGTCATAGTGGTAATGTCTGATAACTCAGAGGCTCACAGACATGCCTCCATTAAGGACCAAATGTTCCTGTAAGTTCCGAGGCTGTCCACTTTCTTCCTCCCTTCCTCCCATCATCCTTGGTCAAATGCCATGAGGTGGGGGTGAAGGAGCTTAGACAGGGCCTTGCAGGAGAGAAGCACAGTGACACAGGATGGGGGTAGTGGCTTGGACACATTAAGGCGGTATCTGAGCAGGTGCTATTGGTGTGGTTTACTACTTCACTGGAGTACTGTGGGTGTTGAAGTCCCTTTGGGGAGGAGCAGGGTTTCTGCAGAGGCAGGGGCAGATGGGATGCCTTCCTGTTGGGTGGAAGTGAGTCAGGAAGGTGAAAAAGAAGCAGTGGTTTCAGTGGCTTAGCGGTGAGGACGGAAGTCTGTGGGGGGAAGGGGGGAAAAGCACATGTTGGGGAGGATGACCAAGGCCCAGCCCGAGACTTGGGTTCCAGAGGGTGAAGGCAGCACACGCAAGGGTAGCGAGGAGTGCTGAAGTCCAAGGAGGGTGAGGGATGCCTTTGTGAGGGCCCCTGGTTGTGCAGTGCACTGTGGGCTGTGCAGGTCAGAGTAGGATAAGGAGAGCATCCTGGTAGGAACAGGGACTATGCACGCAGCAACCTTGTGTGAGTGTGGGGCCCCAGGTGTGTGGGCTGGGCATCTTTGCAGGGGGGCACGTTGCAGAGGGGCTGGGTACAGCAAAGAGGGTCCATGAGAGGATCAGCGGTGCTGACTTGGTGGGGAATTAGTTACTTGCTGGGGGCTGAGCGAATATGCAAGTGCAGTGAAGATACAATGAGCTAGGTTTCTCACTGCTGGAGATAGGGGAAGAGAGAAGATGCAATGAACACTTTAGTATTAGATTGAGGTTATAGGTATTGGTTTTAATACAAAATTTTCAATGGATAGCTATACACTGAGCTAATACTATGTAAGTGAATTGCTTACAACACACATTTATGTGTATATGTGTAGAGTGTGCATACATAGGCAAGCATATAATCACTAGCTCTGTCAAATATGATGGCCTGCAGGCGGTGAATCTCTAGCTCTGCAGATACTTGCTACCACACAGATATTGGTATCTGAAATCATGTTCCAGAAAAACACCAGTAGTCCTGGGAGAAATGGCTGATTCTAGGTATGCATTAGTGATATTATAAAAAGAAACACAAGGCATTTCATTGTGCTAAAACATGACTCAAAAATGATGGGGACATTTTAACAGGACATAGAAACCAAGTAGCTAAGTGAAGGATTTTAGCATCAAAATCAATGGCAATAATCTATTTCCATATGGCAGAAAGTCAGTTGATTAATGAATGAGAAAGCAGAAATCATTTGTCAGTGTATCATAATAACAACCCAAACAAATAACATCAATGAATGCTAACAATAATAGTAGACAATCTGATGAAGAATGGATATTGTCTGAAAGTACTTGTACAAAGGGCCAAAGAATAACTCTACAGAGGAGAAATCCGACAGATATCAGTTCGGTCAGGTGATCAAGGTGAATATTGCCACTTGGGACAAAGCAAAATTGTGCAACACCTGCCAGGGTTCTAAGGGAAAAAAACTTCACATTTGTGGTAGTTCTGCCAAAAATATGTAACCAGCATGTAGTTATGAGTAGATGGGAGATAAAGCCAGAGTGAGAGGCATTTCTCTGACCAACTGGTTTGTGATCTTAAAAAATGTCCATATCATGAAAACTAAAAAGAAACCTTGAGGAACTACTGAGAAACTGAAGGTGATCAAAGAGAATTGATCAGTGTTCTAGGGTCCTAAATTTTTTTCTTTAAAGTTCACATTCTTGGTCAACTAGTGAAAATGAATGTTTTGTGTGAACAAGAGGGTAGTAATTTTTAAAGGCTAAATTCCTTAGATTATTGTATTGATGCTTTGTTTGAAAAGATACTGCTTGTAGGAACTGTGTTCTAAAATATCTAGGGGGTAATGGAACAGAAAAAAAGAACTTTTAAAATTTTGAAAGCATTTCAAAAGAGAAAAACATCAGTAATTTGAAAACTTTTTAAGCTCACTCAGCTATGTTGAGTATTTAGAAGTGGATAGAGCAAAACATTTCATCCACTGAGGTCTCCATTTCCTCATCTCTGAGTGAGGAAGGTGGAATAAACTACCTTAGCTCCCTGTATGGAGCTAATGCCATAGGGTTGGAGATGCAAATCAGAACACTGTACTTACGGGTTAGAGAAGAGCAGAGAGTGGTCAGAAGCTTTTTGAAAGAGGTTGCATTTTATGAAAACTGAGATTCCTGGCAGGAGATGAAGGAGTGCAGGAAACAAAAATGGCACAATCAAAAATGTGGGGAAAGTTAAGAGCGGGAGACTGTGGGTTTTTTGGTGGGGGTTTATTGGGTCAGAGAAAACACGCTTCCTTGTTCTTTCCCTTTCTTCCGTCCCCACCCCTTCCTCCCTTCCTTTTACCTACTTTTACCTATATTTTTGGATCATTTCCCACATTCAAGTTGCTTGGTGAAACTCTAGGAAGTAGAGGCAGAGTCAGGTTTTGCCTCTATGATCGAATTAGTTGTTTGCAGTATGATAGAACAGGAGCGATATTAACAAGAACAACTGCTTACACTACAGTACACTCTGACAGTTTTGTGTTCTGCTTCATTCTGATGATGAAAATTAAGTCAGCTGCTTAATATCAACAATCTTACTCCCTCCCACCCCAGCACCTCCCTTTCCCCTTATGCAGCTCTTTTACAGACTAGGTGACATATGCTCTTTTTTTCATTTATAGCTATAAATTCCATCAAGAGAAGAAATGCTTTCATCAAGTGAATAGTGCTCTAGAGACTTTATGTACTTAATGAGTAGGAATAAAATGGAATTCATCTCTTTGACTTCTAAGTCTCAAAGAAATCTTGCTTTCCTCTGACAGGGGAAAACTATGATTTAGCACTTTATAGATGAAAAGGATAATTTTTATTACAGTAAAATTATGAAATATGACATGCATTGGGTTCCTCTTAAGGAAATATTTCAATTATCTTTTTAAACTGGCAAGTGCTAACATGTATGAATTTATATAATATTGTTATACTAACATCAGAGAATCCATGTATATAATAGTGGAAATCTCTAAGTGAATTAATATTTAAAGTTCATATTATTTTCTTTGAGGGAAGTTTTAAAAGAGAGAGGGAAAATTCTAGCATTTGAATAAAATAGCTTTTATGAATTTTCACATAAATTTTTCCTTCTTTTAATCCTTGTTCATTAAGCCTACATGAAAAAGGACTAAAGCAGCCATTAAGTAGCAGCTCAATGGCTCTCTGTTTGAAGTGTTTCTTTCAGTTTCAACCAATAATGTATCTATTGTCTTGGAAAATGCTAATTGTGAAATTGATTATGATATTCATGTTCTGACAGTCCAGTTAAACACTGAACAATGTAACACGTGATGGGGAAAAATGGCCTGTTGTTTGGTGTGCTGTGCTAGCAGGTCCCCATCTATCTCAGCTATGAAAAGTTGTTTCAGTGCCGTGCTTATTTTTCTAGATGTCAATAGCTCAGAGCAGGGAAGGTTAGTGTATGATTCAAATTGGCTTATTGTTCAACTGAAGTTGCACAGATTAATGGATTCTGAGCAAGGAAACTATATTTCACATTCTTATAATGGAGTCTCAGATACTAAGGGTGGCTGCGAAAGCCAACATAGTGCACAGGAGGTATGACGCTCTAGGGATTGGGCATTTGGTTCTGAGCCTGCTTTGGTGCTCCTCGGCTTCCTTTGGGGTCTCATTTAAGAACTTGCTTTTAAATAAGATGAGATCCCAGCTGCTGATTCTTTGTAGTACTTCCTTCGTGATTGGGGCTTTGTTCATGAAGTCTTTGTCCACACCTGAATCTTCAAGAGTTCCATCTATTCTCTTTTCCAGCAGATTTAGGGTTTATGTATTAATAGTTAGCACTGATGTTAGTTTAGTGTGTGGTGACAGATATGGGTCTAGTTTTAGTCTTTAGCATGCGGAAAGCCAGTTTTTCCAGCCCCCTTATGAAAGAGGCTATCTTTCTTCCAGGGAATTTGTTTGGCCCCTTTGTCAAAGATAAGGTGGCTGAATGTGTTTGAAGTTGTTTCTGCATCTTCTAATCTGTTCCATTGATCCTCAGGTCTGTTTTTTTGCCAGTACTATGCTGGTTCTTTTTTATCACAGTAGCTTTGTAGTACAGCTTCACATCAGGGATTGTGATGCCCTTGCTTTGCCTTTGTTGCCAAGAATTGTTTTTTTCCTATTGTAGGTCTCTTCTGGTTCCAAATGAACTTTAGTAATATTTTTTCTAGTTCTGTGAGGTATGCTAATGGTATTCTGATTTGCACAGCAAAAGAAATCACCAATAGAGAGCAAAGACAATGCACAGCGTGGAAAAAATTTTAGCCAGTTGTTTTTCAGAAAAGGACTAATATCTGGAGCATATAAAGGATTGAAAGAAAATCAGACCCAATCCTAACATGGGCATCTGAGATGTACACACACTTCTCAGATGAAGAAATGCAAGCAGTAAATAAATATATGAAAAAATGTTCAACATCACTGGTCATTAAAGCAATGCTGAGATCCCATCTCACTCCAGAAAGAGTGGTTCCAAGAAATCAACCAGTAACAAATGTGGGCAACGCCGTGAGAGAAAAGTAACCCTTCTCCATTGTTGGTGGGAGTGCAGACTAGTGCAACCACTGTGGAAATCTGTGTGGAGATACCTTGAAAAATTAGGATTATGGGTCCCATTTGACCCAGCTATTACCCTCTGGATATCTTACCAAAAGAATTAAGAGCATCAGATCACAGTGATATATGATATATATGCTCACCCTTGCTTATAGCACCATAGATTGTCATAGATAAATCTTGGAAACAACTCAAGAACCTATCAACTGAGGAACAGATAAAAAGACGTGGCTTTCATTATATGACAGAGTACTACTCAGCCATAAAGAAGGATAAATTTGAGACATTTCTAGGCAAATGGATGCACCTTGAGACCATACTCTTAAGTAAAATAAATTGTACATACATCTATATCTCCTTGGTGTGGCACAATGCAATATTATATAATAGATATTGTGAAATAGGAAGAAATTATTCAAAAGTGAAGTGGAACTAAGGAGGGCGAAGGGAGAAAAGCAAGGGAAAAAGGAAAAATGACAAAAGAAGGATAAAATGGAAACAAAGTTTTATAAATAAGGAGGGGAAGAGGGTTTTAAGGAGGGGAGGGGATTGTGGAAAAAGAGGAATCAAGATATATCATGCACAGGTACAAATTCCCTGTGATGAATGTGATCATTACGTACATCCAAATTGTACCAATAAACTTAATTTTAAAAAAAGAAATAGGGATTTGTACCAAAGAAAACATTTTTTAATCTCTTCTAGCTTTTGTGAATATGAAATACTCTGTTAATTGTTTCATTTAGTCTTCAAGTTAGTGGGAAAAATTCACCCCAAACAGTCTTTCATCATATAGTTACCAAGGCCTTTGGATATGGTAACAACTGTACTTGTATCAAAGGCAAAGAGATTAATTTGTTAATTAGGATGTGTATCTTCTAAATTTATAATCTTGTTTAGTGCTGGGTGACTGACTAAAGATAAAATCACTAAAGCAAAGTTACTATAAGTGCCATTATATTACTAAATATAAGTGGAGGTTTTAGATTTGAAGTGTAATTGAAGAAAATATTGCTAAAATATTGTTGGGGAAATTGTATTAATGTTAACTATAATGAGTGTGATATTTTACTGTGGTTACTTAAAATGTTTTTGCTTTTAGGAGATATAGAGCAGTTATTGAGGTATATCTACAACTTACCCTCCAATAATTAAAAAAAGTGTGTGGAGGGGGGAGAGAGAGTGAGAGAGTGAAAGAAAAAGTGAGAGTGAAGGAAAATGTAGAAAAATATATGAAAAGAAACCACAAAAACTCCATAAACACATAAAATTAAATAACATCCTATTGAGCAGTCAGTGGGTCACTGATAAAATTAAAGAAAAAACTAAATCATACCTACAATTAAATGATAATGCTGATACAACATACAGGAACTTATGGGATGCAGTGAAAGCAGTCCCAAGAGAGAAATTAATAGCATGAACTCTCACAGGAAAACAGAATAAGTTCAAATAAACAAACTAATGTTGAGCCTGAAACTTATAAAAAACAAATAAGCAGGTCAAGCCCAGAGCTAGCATGAGGGAGGAAATTATGAAGATCAGAGCAGAAATTAATGCAATGGAGACTAAGAAAACCATACAAAAAATGAATCAAAAAGTTAGTTGGTTCTTTGAAAGATTAAATAAAATTGATAAGCCCTTAGCCAACTCTGTCAAAAAAGTGAAAGAAAACACTCAAATTCAAGCAATTAGAAATGATAAGGAGGAAATTATAAGGGATCCTGCAGAAATCCAGAAGATCATCAGTATCTAACTTAAGAATATTTGCTTAAATAAGGTTGAAAACACAGAAGAAATGGAAAGATTCTTAGATGCATATGAATTACTAAAGTTAAATAAGAAAGCTATAAAAAATTTAAATATCAAAATATCAGTCAATGAAACTGAAAATGTAACTAAAACCTTACCAAGAAAGCAAAGCCCAGATTCACTGCTGAATTCTGCAAAAAATTTAGAGAAGATCACATGCTACTCACTAAACTCTAATGAAATCAAACATTTAATGAAATCAAATGAAGCAAGTACTACTTAGTGTCTCAGTTACTTTTCTCTCTTGCTGAGACAAAATACCCACCAGGCAGTGTTAAAGAGAGAAGGGTTTATTTGGCTCACAGTAGTAGAGGTTTCAGTCCATAATCAGTGGGTCCATGGCAGGGTGGCGTTGCAGAGAGGCAACCATTCATGGCAGGGGAAGACAACACGAACAGTAAGAACAAATAAGTTGAACAAGTCTCTTTTCCCCCTTCTATTGTAAGAAGAAATCTCTTTTCCCCCTTCTATTGTAAGCAGGCTCTCCACCCTAGGGCAGGCGTAGCACTCACACTATCTCCATGCCCTCCTCTTGCACAGGCTCAAGATGTTTACAAGTGAAGCTCCTGGCCCCCTGATGAGTCAGTTAAACTTCTAAACTTCTTAAATTGACACAATAATTCAACCATTACAATATCCTAGAGTATGAACAGCTGCACTAGGGTTTGTCCTCTACTCCCAGGATGCAAAAGTGCTGAGTTACTTAAGCTTCTAAACTTTCCAACTTGATACAGTGAATCAGTCATCACACTCTGATGCCCAAACAAGAGAAAGAAGGACCCAATAAAAAAAAAAAAGAACTACAGACCAATCTTTCTGATGAGCATTGATGCAAAAATCCTTAATAAGACACTCGCAAATACAATTCAGCAGAACATCAAGAAGCTTATACACTGTGATCAAGTACAGTTCATCCTAAGGATGCAAGGATAGTTCAATATGTGCAAATCATTAAATGTAATACAACATACGAAAAGAGCCATGGACAAAAGCCATATGATCATCTCAATAAATGAATAAAAAGCTTTGGACAAAGTCCAGTTGTAAAAGCCCTACAGAAAATTGGAAGAGATGGGCTTCATCCTAATCTGATCAAAGCCATCTATGCCAAGCCAACAGCCAGCATCATAACCAGTGGACAAAAACTGAATGCTTTCACTCTAAAATCAGGAACAAAGATGTCCACTGTCACCACTCCTGTTCAATGTGGTTATGGAAACATTAGCCAGAGCAAATAGACAAGAGAGAGAAATAAAATGAATAAAGATAGGAAAGGAAGAAGTTGAATTATCACTATTTGCAGATGACATGGTACTGTACATAGAAGACCCCACAAACTCCACCAAATGACTTCCAGACCTAATAACCAAATTCAGTCATGTAGGTGCATACAAAGCCAGCACTCAAAATTCAACAGCAGTTTTGTACACAAATAACAAATTCACTGAAGAACAAATTATGGAAACTATGCCTTTCATAATAACACCAAAACAATGAAATACTTAGGAATCAATCTGATGGAGGCAGCAAATGATACAGATCCTCTTGAGGTCTGACAAGATTTTATTTTGATCTTAGGAGAATGTACAAAGGGTGATTGAAAAACAGGCAAACATATAAATTATAAAAATGTATTACAGTAAAAGACATTGTTATTAAAACACCTTGCCCTTGTCTTTGAACACAGCTGTACCATGGTTCTTGACACTTTCTGAAGCAGTTCCGGAAGTCCTGTTTCATGTCTTTAGCAGGTGTGATAAAAAATACAGCGAGTGCCACCACTGACAGCTGTCCAGCGGAAAAGCAGGTTCCTGAACACACTACATTCGTCCTCATCAACCTGATTTGCTAAGTTGGGCTGCATGCAACTTCTGGCTGTTCCCCAAGGTGCAAAGGGCTTCAAAAGATAAATGTTTAGAATGGATCTGGACACTGAGACCCCCAGGAAGCGATAACTAAAGAGGGAATGAAAGGGGACTTAGAATGGCTTTAAAAAGTGGCAAAAATAATGCAACAAATGGGTTTAATGTACTTTTGTTTAAGGGGGAGTATTTTTTGGAAGGAATTAATGAAATGTGTCTTTTACTGTGATCATTTTTTATTAATATACACACTATTTTTGATCACATCTAAGTATCTTAGAAGATATTCAAAAGGACCAACATGAATATTTTCTCTCAAAGTCATAAGAAAGACAAAGGACAGCCATTCAGATAAAGACTTTTTTGGTACCAAATTGTGAACACTAAAATATCTTTAGAAAAAAAAAACTTAAAAAAAATTCTTTATTATTAATGAAAGAGGAGACGATGTTGGAGGAGAGCAGTGCAACTTCAAGCTGAAGGTAGTGGTGATCTGTGTGCTATAATTTTGGGCAAACCAGTGTCACATTTTATTCCTTTGATGTTTGTGGCTTTTCACTGGGAAGACTCAATCTTCAAAGCAGAACTGGACAGGTTGTGCTCAGTTAATCTAGTCTTCTGGAAAACTGTCTTCCTTTGAATAATAGCAACAAATTTGTGAGCTCATTCTCCCGCGCTGTGCTCATTCATCTCAACCAAGTAACATCTGAGAGCTTAAAGTAGCCATGCATTGCACAAACAACTTCAATGTGGATTTCTGAATAATGTTACTCTTAGGTTGAGAAAAACTTTTTATTGTGTTTATTATGAAGATTAATGTGAATATTTGCATTTTTTAGAGATGGAACTAAAAGGTAAACTTTCTAGAGTCAAAATGGTGATAACCTGAAGAATTTGTAAAAAGTAATATTATTCTATATGTGCCATATACAAGGAATAACTGTGTACTATTCCAAAAACCTTGAAGAGATTAGTAATGATTATGCACTTATTTGTAATTGACACATTCTTTTTGATATTCTATTGTGACATATATAGGTCATGACACATGAAATAGCTCTTGGATATATTTAACAAATCATTTATTATATGTTTAATCTACTTCCCAATTATTTTAGGAATATAAGTGTTATTTTTTAGTTGTGAGACATGCTAGGGTCTCATCAGAGAGGCAGGGCATGGTACAGACAAATCCAGGAAATGGGATCTACTCTGCTGGTGTCTCCATGGGGAAGGCTGGTCCCAGGGAACAGTGGTTGCAATGGATATAACAGTGCAAGGTTAAGGTCCTGACTCCAACGATCTAATGGACTGAATAGGAAATCAAGACAGAAAGTTATTAGTCAGGGATAAAGGTGCAGTTAGGGGATAGTGTCATCTTAATTGTAAGGAAATAAGAGAGTTCTGCCTCTTGGTGAAGGCTGCAGCAGGCACTTGAGGGTAGAAGGTCTATGTCTGTCCTCTGAAGCTGGAAAGTTGGTGAATGCTTCATGGGTTTGAGGTTCCACCATCTTTCAGGGCAGGGCTCCAGGCAGTTCTCATGGGAATACAAGGAAATGTTCAGTCCTTGAGATAGAGTGTGACTTGGGCCTATTCTAAGGCTCAGTGAACACTCGGCACAGATCATGGGTGTGGGGAAGAAAACTAAACCGTTCCCTGGGCTGGCAAGTTTTAGTGAGGATTCTTTCAGTCATTGGTTGGGCTAGGTCTTTAGGTGAAGAATCACTGGAACTGGGCATCAGAGGAGGGTCTGATATATTATAGGACTTAAAGGATGTGCATTTGTGTATTTTTGTCTCAGTTCTCAGAGCCTAGCACAACACAAGCACAACACTGACACTCTGAGTAGGTACTGAGTCAGTATTTGTGAGTCATGCAGTTTAGTCCCGTATGTACTTGGAAGTAAGTAGTACAAATCTGTGTCTAGAATTCTCACCTGGCCTATGTAATGTGTTTTTAGAATATAGTCAGATTAAAGATCTAGTTTCTTTTCCTAGTTTCTAAAGTGATCTTCACAGCTATTTCTTTTAAAACTTGGAGTGGTGGCACATGCCTATAATCTCAGCGCTCAGAGGCTGAGGCATGAGGATCACTGAGTTCAGGCCAGCCTGGGCTACAAAATAAGTACAAGGCCAGCCTGTACTACATAGTAAGACTCTGTCTCAAAAAACTCAAGAGCAAATAAAAAGTAAAAGTATTAAAATGCTTCCTTTTAGTATTTTGTCTACACTCAAGTAGTAACATCCTTCATCTTTTAAAAAGAAGTAAACACTATCCTAGTTTTTTTACATCTGTGGACTGGTTTTCATCAAAGTGATGTGTAGTAAGCTTTGCTGCACTGAAGAATTAACATTACTGAGATTTTTTTTTTTGCCATTTTCAGAGTTATGACACTGCTTTTATTATTAAAATGAGCTATACAAATGATGCTTATGAAAACTATTGGCAGATGTGCTCCTGGAGCACTAGGCAGGGAGATTTGGCCCGTCATTCATATTCCCTGAGTCTATGTGTTTTATAACTCTGGCATATATTTACTGTTCGAAGTGAATTTTGCCACTAGTGGATAGTAAGCTCCTCTCATTGCCCCACATAAAATTCACAATTCAGTGAACCAAGCACATGTATTTTCTTTTGATTTTTTTTTCCTTGTATAGGACATCTTGTGAGGTAGAGTTTTATCAGATTCATATTTCATGAAAAATTTCTTACAGCATTTGTTATGGTTTGATCTCTTGAAGATAGGCATTCCTTCTGGGGTGAGATGGAATCTCAGTGCGGTTTTAATTTGTGTTTCTTAAATGACTAATGATGTTGAACATTTCTTCATGTATTTATTTGCCATTTGTATTTCTTCATGTGAGAAGTGTGTATTCATCTCAGATGCCCATTTTTGGATAGGGTCTTTGAATTTTGGGGGCCTGATTTTTAAAATTCTTTATATGTTCTAGATAGGAGTCCTTTGTCTGAGGGCAATTGGCTAACATTTTTTCCCAATTCATGGATTTTCTCTTCACTCTGTCAGTGATTTCTTTTGATGTGCAGAAACTTTTCAGTAAGATGAGATCCCAGTTGTTGATTCTTTGAAGTATTTCCTGTGCAGTTTGCTTTTGGCTCATGAACTCTCTGCCTATCCCTATGTCTTCAAGAGTTCCACCTACTTTCTGATGGAAGCATCAGATCTAGTGTTTGAGTTTTAATATTTAGATCTTAAAGCCATTTTGACTTTATTTTGGTACATGGTGATAGGCTTGGGTCTAGTTTTAGTCTTCAGCATGTAAAGAGCCGGTTTTTCCAGCACCATTTATTAAGGAGGCTATCTTTCTTCCAGTGAACATGTTTAGCTCCTTTGTCAAATATAAGGTGTCTAGGTGTCTTTGTGGTTGTGTCTGCATCTTTCAGTCTGTTCCACTGATCTTCAGGTCTGCTCTTTGTTAATACCATACTGATTTGATCACAATAGCTTTGTAGTATAATTTCAAATCAGGAATTGTGATGCCTCCTGCTCTGCCTTTGTTGCCCAGGATTGCTTTTGGTATTCTAGGTCTCTTCTGGTTCCAGACAAATTTTAGGAATATTTTCTCTAGGTCTGTGAGGTATGCCAATGGCTTGAATTTGGTAATTGATCTGAAAACAATATGCAGTATAAGAACCATTGTTGAACTCCTACCATTTTGTGTGGTGAAGCTCTGCATCATTTCCAATATTTTTTAAAAATTATTTTTATTCTTTTTTACTTGTTACTGTATTTGACTGATCAGTCTTACATTCTTATGTCTAGTGGACTGAACAACTTTGTTGAAGATAACAGTATGTAATTTAGCAACCACTGTAAATTTCTATCATTTTGTCTTGAGGTCATGTGTCATTTTTATTGTTTTTGTATTGTTTTGATCTTGTCTTTATTTTGTCAGTGTTTCCATTTTTAGAATAAAAAACCTATTAGAAAAATTTCTTAGTAATTACAAAGTTTAACCCACTCATATCACATATATAGAAACCAAAACTCAGAGAGTTGAAAGAAATTTGCCTGAGATCAAATAGTTGCTATGGCATGGATCTTGCAATCCTGCTTTCCAAACTAGTCTTTTAAAAATTATCACCTACTTCTGATTTGAAAATCATTGAAAAATATGTTTGATATTTTTATATCACTATATCTAATAGATTTGTTTAATTTCTACTTCATACTTTGCCTCCTTTTGACTACTTACTGTTATCCAGTTGAATTCACTGGCCATCTACATAAGGTCTAGAGATACATACTGTGCAAGAAGTCATGTTTCCATGACACTAAGTACTCAAATGACAAATTTTAAAGTCTATTAGCCAAATAAACAGACATCTGCTAAATTCCCCCATGTAAAGCATTCTAAGGTGAAATTCTCCAAATGAAGGGATTCAGTGCTTATTTATTACCTTCAGGAACCTAGGCAGAAACTACCTGAGGGCTTTTTCATATTAGTATATGTTAAGAATTTGGCTAATGCTGCCTCTCCAGAAATAGTGATTTAATTAGTGTTGTTATTAAATTAAACTTATTAAAACTGACTTATTACCTCATCTCTTACAAGGCAGTCACCTTTACATTTATCTGGGCATAGCGTTCTTAATGGTATTTTTAGATCTACATCATCAATTTCTTAATACAACCATTAAGCCTATTATTAACTTAATACCAGCAAATAGAAGATGAGTAATTGTTAAACATCATCAATTCATGCATATTTAGGGCCACAAAGTTATTCATTTTTTATCTTTTCTTATCTATCATTTTCTTTTGTAGATGATATTATATTAACATATTAAAATAATCTGAAATTTTAAATTAGCTTTATTTAAATTATATTTTGTGTGACAATACAGACAGCAACTAGCATTGTTTAGGCAACTTTTACAAGAGAATATTAAAATTGTCATAATGGCCATTTGACTGGAGTTTAAGTTTGTATTTTAAAAATGCCTCAAGGAATTACATTGCCTTAGGGTTTTGTAAATTATTCTTATAAATATAAGAAAAGTTAGTGGAAAATAGATGAACTCATACTGTCACATACCAAACAATAGATTTGTTTGAATTTTTCTGGAGTAGGGGACAAGATCTCACTAAGTCACTGTGTTATGCAGGCTGGGCTCAAACTTGTGACCTTCTGCCTCAGCCTCTTAGACTGTGGGGATTACAGCCATGCAACACCATGTCCAGCCAATATTCAATTCATTAGTTATATATATTATTATTTTAAAATATTATTAATGTGATTAATGCAACCATACATGTACGTAGATACACATTTGCATATATACATCTCTGCTCATACATTCATCACATGTGTATTGAACACTGCTTGACTCCGGGCACGTTGCAAAGACAGGAAATGTGAGATGAGTGGAGAAAGCGCGGCATCTGCCATGCGTGCTCTGTTTAGCGTGAGGCACGCCGGTGGCTTCCTGCTCCCTTGGCCGGCATCGCTATTCTGCAAAGGCACACTCATCTTAGAGCTGGGATCTCAACTTTTATGGCAGGTGCCGTTAATGACTCAACATTGGCATGGGGATTATAAGCATGCACCGTCTTTTGCTGTACATGTACACGGATATGTGGTAGCTTCTTGCACTGGATATGTCAACCTAGATACCAAGCTACAGCCCATAGTAAGATTCAAAATGAAGCTTGACATAGACTACCAGAATAACAAGTACTAAACCAAGTTTGCTTCTTTTATTTGGAAACTACTAACTTTTAGGTCTCTTTCCAAAGGTCAAAAATCAAGGTCAAAACTTAAAAAGTAGAGGAAGACTGTGTCTCATGGGGACAATTTGCAGGGGAAGGAGTCACACTCTCACTGAGGAGCCGCTCCCTCTCCGCCTGCTTCACCACGGTCACTCAGGAGGGCTCTCCGAGAGCACCTGGCAAACTTGCAGGTCAAAGGCCCCAGGGCCCCGCTGTCACATTTTACCTGCGAAAGCTGAAGTGGCCGATACAGGAAAGAGCTCTACCTGGACAAGCAACGCACGGCTACCGATGTAAGATACTGGGTGTGTGGATACTGCAGCCAGAGATAATTTGTTCATTTTCAAGTCAGTCTTGTTCCCGGGGTTGCCCTTTCAGGCTAGGGTTGCAAGAATCGGGCAGGGTGGTAAGTGACTTGAGATTATAAACTGCAGGATGAAGAGTAGACACTGCCTGCGGTGCAGAATTTACAACTGATGAGAACTGGAAGAGGACACTTCAGTGAACGCCCGCAACTCTCTGCACAAAAAGTCAGCTTTGAAATGTCTGCAAGGCCTAGAAAGCGCCACACCTATGTACGACAGCAGAAGTCACGTCGGAAGTACAAATACTCCTGCCCCTGGTCCTCAGCCTCCCCCGTGACCAGCTAGTGGAAGCAGGAAGAAAATACTTCCCTTTACCACTGTCTGCAGATTTCAGGTGAAGGCAAAAATTCAGATTTAACTTCAAGTAATGATGTTTAAATGTTAAAAAGGAAATTTTACACTATTTGAGATCATAGTTATTACTTAAAGAATCACTAGCCTCTGCATTATCTAGAAACAACCCTGGAAGTTGTAGAAATTGCCTGTGTTTGCATTCAAGGGCAGAGGATGCACTACACAAACTGAAGGGGCTTAATGGTTGTTATGATTTATATCTAAATGTCCCCCTAAAGCCTCATGTGCTCATAGGCAGGAGCAACTGGGTCACCAGTATGTGATATTGGATCAGCACAGTGGTTCTGGATGCGGGTTACTGGATTTGCTGAAGATGGAAGACCCAGCCTGGCTGTGAGTGGCATCACCCCAGAGGCTTGTAGCCTGAATTGAATAAAAAGGGGAAGGAAGACAGAAGCCGCTGCTTCCTGTCTGGCCGGCTCTGAACTGTTTCTCCTCTGGGATGCCCCTCCACCATAGTGCACAGCCTTGGACTGAAACCTCTACAAACTGTGAGCTGAAATAAACATTTACTCCTTTAACTTGTGGGTGTTGGGTATTTCATGCCAGCACTGAGAAAGTATGAAGGACAGTGGTACAATGGGAAATCAAAATCCAAATGCTTATGTCGTTCATTCGCTCATACATACAGCGCACATTTGTTGAATATCAGTTATGCCACAGACACTGTCCCAGATACTGGGCACATGTTTATGGGAAAAAAAAAAACATCTCCAATGTCTCTTGATTCACTGTTACTGTCAGGATGTGCATGCCCAGTGTGCTGCAGGTTTGTGTGCACATAGAAAGCCAGATGATACCTGACGGATAACTTTGAGTGACCCAGACTTTTTATTCAGTTTTTTTCATCCTTTCCTTAAAGTTTTGTGCATCTTAAGCTAGTGCACTAGGGGACATGTTGTGATTCTTGATCTTTCTGTTAAACAGATTATTTGTGAGTTTATCCTCTTATTGATGTCCTACGGTAGTCTTTATTTAAATTGTCAGACTCTTCTGTCTGCTTACTAAGTAAATGACAGAACTTGCCTGTCTGCAAAGTTCAACTCTGACGTGCGGATTATCTTCAATTGCATGTAACTCCACCTACAGTCTTCCTAATGTACTTCTGGATTTTTTTTTTTTTTGCAAGTTTCTGCTTAACACTGTGTCAGTATTTATTTTACATAAAATGAGCTAAGAGCTATTTTTTTCTGAGCTTTCAGCCACAAGACCACTGTGATAAGATTTGTACTGTGGTGATGATTTTTGTTGGTTCCCCGGCATAGATGAATTACCAGCATATATTATGTGCACTACAACAGGGCCTGGGTAGGTAACTTAGTTTGACAGCTGTTTTATCCCCACCCACTTTTAAAAAATATACACAGGCTGCCTTGTGGTCTTCTTAGTATGGAACAGGAAAATCATTTTGACTTATGATAGGAAGAGAAAAACGCTCATGCCGAATGTTCTAGCAACGTACAACAGTATTTAACTAGTGTGTCGCTTTGTCTGAAATATTTGTCACCTGAATTTTTAATCTTCATTTATGTGTGTTAGGACAGATGTCAAACTAATGGAATTCAGATTTTAAAACTGACATGTTTTGATCCCTTAGCAGAAGCATGAAGACATCTTTTGCTTAAGCATTAAAGTAATTATTAATCACTTAAAATAAATTTATGAAACATAAATTTTAAGTTCTATTGCTAGATGTTTAATCGCTTTAAAACTCCCCTTTAAAAATGCCTATTTTCTACTCATATTATTGAAACTGTTGCCTAGGTTCAATTCCATAAAATTTTTAAAATATTAAATTTATGTTTTTTAAGATGTCATTTTAAATGCATTTTAAGGTTTAGTTCTGATGAGTAAGAGAAGAGTCCTCCAATGTTTTTAGCCATTTTAGCCATTATTAGAGACTAGTTTGGTTGAATAGTGCTTGTGATACATTGACCTACTTGTACTCACAAATATTGAAAAATAACCTCTGACCATAGTTTAAGTCAGTTAACAAAATGTTCTTACTTTCTTATCATGGGCCAGATCAGTTTCTGTGTCAGCTAACAAATAGTACTGTCTTAGCTGGATGGGGTGTTTCTGTAGTCCCAGAATTCTGGAACTCTGAGGTAGGAGGAGCACAAGTTCAAGTCCAGCCGGAGCAACATAGTGATTTAGCAAGATTCAGAATAATAAATAAAAAGGGGATAGGATGCCGCTCAGTGCAAAGGCCCAGGGTTCAATCTTGCACTCTGAGAAAAAAGTACTATCTCTATACTGTACCATATGGTTAAAAAAAAGAGAGAAATGTGTAAATTTGTAGTTTATACTTTTATAATTCATAATATGTAAATTTTTATAAAATGTGAAAGCTATAGTAAAAATATGTACAGATTACTACCTATTTCTTTGTAGTTTCTAATCTTCACATAGTTTGCCTTAGTAATAGAGTGAGCACTTTAATATGAAGTAAGAGATCATAAGGAAAATGTAAGAATCATAGTGATAAATCAGAAGGATTTGAAGTGCTAATGTATTTGTGAATTGTGATGTGTGGATGTTAATTCTTAAGAAATGTGTTATAATAAACAACATATATTAAAATCCTGATTAAAACTATGTGTATAATCCAACAGTAAATGCTCTAGGGGTATTAAATTGAAAATTCAAGGAATTATTATCTACTTGAATCTTTTTAATTTCTCAAATGCTTCTGATATATTATTTACTACTTGTTAGGTCTGAAAACTTAAGAGTAATGCTATTTGTACATGGTAAGTGCAGCCGGAGCTAAATTAATAGGATAATAAATCTTTTCTTCTTCTAACATCTGTCTTGTTTTTGTAACCTAACTTTTGTAGTTTAACAGTTATTCACAAGTAAATCTCAGGAGACATTGAATAGTACAAGGTCTGATTTCAAAATATTCATACAAAATTTCCTTTGCACACCACTTGGAGCTAGATTTCTGAGAATCATACACATCAAAAACATACTTGAGGTAAAGAGAACATGTCAGCCTGCTATGACAGAAGTTATTTATATAATGAAGAAAACCCACACACTCAAAACTGGCACATACAAGAAAATAGAAACCTATTTGTTATGGGGATAAGGTTATTTAAAAATGTAAAAGATCCACACAGTTTGGATTTATCTAAATATCAATGTCTTATAACATACAATAATATATGTTATCAGTTTAATGAGTCACTTTCAGAGATTTCGGGATAGAATGAGCCAATAGCGAGTGAAATTAACATCACCCACAAACTTTTGGAGGCTAAAATTTCCTATCCGTGGAACACCCACAAAGTGGAAAGTTGCTGTTGTATATGTAGTGAGCATTTCAATGTAAATAACTTTAAATTAGATGTGGCCACTCTCTTACCTATGGCCATATCCTTTTTTCTCTCACCTTTTCTTTTCTACCCCTGTGTCCGAGCTATGGAAAATCAGGTAGATTCAGGGAATCTGGAAGAGAATGGGAAAGAAGTTCATCCGTGTTTACGTGTGGTGGGCACTTAGAAAAAAGGACATGAAATACAGCACAGTGTCACGGAGTGAATAGGAGCCCAACATAAATTACAAGAGGGTGGAATTACACTTTCTTTAAATAGTCTATTTTGGGTTATTCTTGCATTCTATTTTTTCACTGTTACTTTTACAGGACTATGTTTGCAGTAACCAGTGTTTGCATTCATCTGAGGAGCTGGTACCTGGACACAGCACACTGCCGTTCTTCTCCGTCTGCTTCCTCATGCCGCTCTCCCCTAGCCCTCTACCTCTTAGTCCCTTCCTTTTTGCAAAGGATCTGTCTTGCACACTACTGGCAAAGGCGTTTTGTGGCACTACTTTTGTATCTGACTACAGTTTGGTTTTCTGAACCAATAATACAAATATTTTGAGGTGTTCTGTGCGTAGCTTTTTCATTGTTGTCAGCCTTCATTATTATACAAATTTCTCAAACCACCAGCTGGTAAACCAGGGTACAGTTGGGTCATTGTTCCCTCATCTAGTGATGCAGAAAAACACACGGCCACTCGACACACTTTTGTTCTGATCTTGTTGTACCCTTTCTTTATGAGATATTTCCTGGGCACATCAGCAAGCTGCTCCTGTCAGTTTTTAGACAGGGTATTGGATCATTCAAAACCTCTTCCCCACAACTGACTCCCAAGTATCTCCTTTTAGCTTCTTGTCCACAATTCCTTATTTGCACAACATTTAGGCAAACACCAGGAGATGGAAATCTGAAATTAACTGGAGAGGTGAAAGCCGTAACTATCAATCTTAGCAGGTTGGGAAGTTGGGTGCTCTAGGCAAATTGTTGAAGCAGAATTCTGTCAGATGAAACCAAATATCCTACAAATAATACCCCATCCTTGGAAATATAACATTTTACTATAGAGAAGTAGCTATATTTTTAGGGGGGATTTCTAGGTATATTTCTAATTTCAGTGGATTTAAGTCAACAATTTATTGAAGATATGAAAAAATAATCTTATCTGAACACTGTTCTAATAGTGAGACTATCAGGAAATATCTGTAGGATCTTTACTTTTTAGGTAAAATATTCACTGTCTATGTCTATTAATTATTTACATTTTAAGGCCTTCTGAATATATAAGATTTAAGATAAACTATAAATTATTTCCTAGTGAAGTCACAATTTACCTTCCTTTGAAACATCACAGATCAGTTCAGAAGAGGTATTCTTGTGGCTTCATTGGTGAGTGATGTAAATCCTGAAGTTTGTAAATTGACTATGATGATTACTACAGTATTCACATTTCTACACATCTCTGGTTAGTTTGCATGCTTAATGAGGTGTGTTTCATCTTCTTCCAGGCTTCCATGGAAGTTTCCCTTATTTTTAAATTAAATGACTTTTCAAAGAGCATCCTGTGAGGACTCACTAATTCTCTTATTTTTAGAGGATCCTTCTCCAAAGAGATGAATTAGCTCAACACTGAAGCCAAGACTAGAAAAGTGGCTCTGGATGTGGGGGGTGAATGTGAAGGGGACATCAAGGCTGTAGCTTCTGAAGGACGTTCCTGCTACTCACTGTGTGGCTTCTGGGAATCTTCGTATTTCACCTTTCTTTGCTTCATTTCACTTGTGAGTTAAAAATGTATATTTTTATCCCCAGCGTGTTGTCATTTATCTTTTGATTTCTATAGTCATGAATTCAGTTCAGACTGAAGCAAACCTGTATTATTAACAAATGATATAGTCACAGTGAAAAACTCCCTTCCTATGCAGAAAACCCAAGGGACAGTCTCACCTGCTATCATTTAACTTTCCATCACTGAAAATGGATGGATCTTATTCTGTTGCCTAAAGGTCAGTATGTAGATTTGCTGACTCAGTCTGAATTGATAAAGTTCTAAAGTTTCAATCTATCTACTTAAAACACCTATTCTTTACTCCCTAGTAGAAATAAGACCTGGGAAATTTGGGAAGGTATAAAATCTTATTTTTTCTGAGAGCTACTCATTTTACTCATAATATCTATAACCCATAATATACATAATATCAGACATCATCATTCATTAAGCCACTTCAGAGAAATAAGAGTTCAGCTATCACTCACATGGCTCTAAAAAGTTCTTATAGTCACAGTCTTCATGACCTATGGACAATTCAAGAGACCAATACTTGCTGGGTGTGGTGGTGTGCACCTGAAATCCCAGCTCTCTGGTAGGCTAAGGCAGGAGGATCATGGGTTAGGTCCCAGTCTGGGCAATATAACACCTTAGCCAGGTCTTGTCTCAACATAATAGAAAGGACAGGGATGTAGCTTAGTGTGAACATCCTTGTATTAATCTCCAGTAGCCCCTACATAAAAAGACTAGTCTTTTTCTTCATAGAGCAGATAGTGATACATATAAACTTTTGATACATTAGGCTTCCTATATATAATTTTTGAAAATTTAAAGCTATTTTGTTCTTTTTCTCTTTTCTCACTTGGTGTTGCCAATCTAAGAGAATAGGAAATACTAAAAATAAATATGTTAAAAGCAAATCCATCTATCCTAATTATTATCCATAGATGAAATTTTTTAGAGAGATAGAAACTGTATTAAGACCTAAAGTTAGATTTGGAGTCTACTGTATTTATAATATGATTTTCCCATATTTTTATTAACCCCCTTTCTTCAGTAATAAAGGACTATCACTATGGCTCTTGCAGTTAATGCTATGACTTTAGATTTATTTGCTACTTCCTACATACAGCCAAACACTGAAATAAATATTTTATATACATCGTCACATGGAGTATTCTCAACATTTCTGTCAATTGGCTGTTGTTATTTTCCACATTTTTTAGGTGCAGTGTGGAGTGTATGAACATTTAGAAGGTCCCACCACTGGCAACTGTTAACTACAGGATTCAAACCTGAGTTAGCCTAAGTTCAAAACTATGTTCTGTCTTTATTACTTTGCAACCCTCCCTGCTAGGTATTGGGATGCAACATTTTAAAATTGCCTTTTATGTCGATATTTGCAGATTTAGGATTGAGTCATTCTATTATTAGATTTTTATAGAATACAAATAATTGGTGTAATTCTATAACATGTATTCCCTAAGCATGGAAGCATGGCTGGGAACCAAATCTGTCATGGATTGTCTGGAAAATGATAGAATAAACAGCCTGTCAAGATTTTCTACTGTCAACTAGTAACTATGGTCACCCTAATATTGGTCAGATGTTCTTTTGTTCATTTCTGAAAAGTGTAACTTTTCTATTAAAATAACTTTCTGTTTTTATGTATTAATCTATACATAAAATAAGAACTTCAAAAATAAAAACTGAAGGATGTATAGTAGGAAACATCTATCCTCTCTCTTCACTTTTCCCCCTCTGTGGTTTTTCTCTCCCAAATCACACACATTTAATTCCTTAGCTCATTCCACTTAGCAAACCTCTCTATCACTACATCACAGCCTCATTAATCCATTACCTGACTTTTAATTGCTGGCCTTATATTTTCCATTCATAAGCCATATGATATAAATCTAGTTATTTCACAATTTTGGTAAGATCAATATAATATAGTATGACTGATGAACTAAGCAGTGTCCTAGGAAGACACATAATCTTGTATTGTTAATAGAAAATTTTTTTCTATATTTTCTCTGTTTTCTGTCTCTGGAAGGACAATTTTTTTTCAGATGAAACCTCTGGTTTCCTAACTTTTAAAAAATATTTTATCATTTTATATTTTTATTAGAAATTCTTAGAACTATCTTTTTATTCATAGTCTTAGCTTTCCTATTTAATAATTTTTAGACATCAATTTTCAAATATTATTTCTTGATTCTATATCTATTTCATAGAATCTGATTTTGCAATCTGAGAAGCAGTATCTTGTATAATCTCCCTGACAATATTGATTGTAGGAGTTTATTTTCTCTCTTTGAGTGTATACATCTCACTATGTATTTGTGTTTTGTTTTGCTTTATATCTCTTTCACATTCCACATTTTCTTTCAATGTCACATGTTTTTTACCATACCAGTTATTTTCTAGAAGCAAGGCATGAAAACATTTTTGAGACATTTACAAGTAGAGTATTTGTCAATTGGTAGAATTGCTACAGCACATTGTGTTCAACATAGTTTTTCCACTAGGCATCTTCAAACAATAGTATGTAAGGGTCCTTATTTAAAGTTATCTCCTGCCTTGGCAGTCAGGAAGGCACTTGAAAAGCATAAGCTTGGCTATTGATACTCTGAGGTAGAGGAATAGCAATGAGTTGAGAAACTCAGAGCTCTGTATTTGGATTTCATTTAATTCCTTATTTATAGCCATTCCTCACCCTTAGTTTTCCACTATGTCTTATTTACCAAAGTCTAAAGCCATCACGAAATAGCCACCAGCCTCCTGAGGGGGAAGGGTGGGATGGTAAGAAGAAAGTCATCAGCTTTTCTAGTATGGAGCCTGAGGATTGAGTATGCTAAACACACTTTCTCAAGTCCTGCAGATAGAGCACTGCATATTAGTTCTGTCTGCTGCTATTTCCAGGATCACTGTCTCTGAGTATCTTAGGGAATGCATGGGGCACTATGACGTATGCTTCATTGGATACACCACTCAAGTAATTAGGCTAGAATTAACTGTGTCACTTAGTCATTTCCTAATCCTTCATCTCTTTTCTGTCTTACGAACACTTGTTTGAATTTTCTATCTGCTATTATCTATTTTCTCATTGCTTTTATTCCATGTAGTAATAAATTTTGTATCTGAGTTTGAGGTTGGAGGGAAGAGAGGTGTGTGGGGCACAATCATGTTACTTTAACAAGAAGGATTATTTGTTATTTACTAACAAAGTTAGAAACCTTCGATATGACTCCCAATTCACTATAGATTATCACCTTAGGTTAAACAAAATTTATATGGTGGGCATGGTGGTGCACCCGTGTAATCCCACCATTAGGAAGGCTGAGGCGGGAGGATCACCAGGAGTTGAAGGCCAGCCCAGGCTGCATAAGTGAGTTCAAGGATAGACTGCATTAAACAGTGAGACAGTGTCTCAAAAACCAAAACAAAAAACAACAAAAAAAGAAAAACCAAAACAAAACAGAACAAAAAATAAAATTTATAACAACATAAAAAATTTAATAGAAGAAATAATAATGGATGTCAAAAAAGGAAACATATATTGGGATATCAGCTGAACTACTCACAAAAAATGTAAAATTGGGTGAAATAAATGGTTGTCTAAAAAATCATAAATCAAGATATTGTTCCTGTAAAGTATAAAAATTTGAATAGTTCATTTATAGTAAAATAAATATGCTTTCTTTTTCACTGCCCAAATATTATGTAATATATATATTCTCTTTGGAACAATACATTCTTTTTTTTTTTTTTTTTTTTTGGCGGTACTGGGGATCGAACTCAGGACCCTGCGCTTGCTAGGCAAGCGCTTATTCCACTGAGCTATATCCCCAGCCCTGGAACAATACAAATAAAACATTTTTTTACTACAATCAAATAAAACATTCTCCCTTCTTGGAATAAATATAGGAAGGGAAGAAAAGGCAACAAAACACCTTTAAAAACTCCCAAATCCCCTGAAGCCAATACAGGGGGCACCAGGAGGCAGAATAACAGAAACCACATACCTAAATTACTTGAAGGCATAGCAGAGGAGGTTAGAAAACATCTTAAGAATATGCTCAATGCGATTAGAGAAAATATAACTAGACTTATAATGGACATAATAACCAAAGAGATGCAAGAATACTAAGAAAACACTAATAGAAAGCTAGAAGAGCTAAACAAAACTATATAAAACATGAATGACCAAGTCACCAAAGAATTAAAGTGCATGAAAGGGTTTCAATTAGAAATCCAAGAGATTAAAACTCACATTAAAGTATGGGCAGGAGGACACATCAGTATGAGGACAGAATTTCATAACTAGAAGAGAGTGATGCCTTCAAAGGTCAGCTACTCAAGGACACCTTAAAACAGCAAAAGAAAATGAAAAATTGAGCCAACTATTGCTACACAACACAAAGCAGACTAATTTAAGAATAAATGAAATAAGTGAAAATTCACATGACAACACTGTGACATAAAAAGTCCTGTTCACAAAAACAATAGCAGAAACACTCTAAATATAGGGAAGGAAATACATATACCATAAATGAGGCACATGGGACATCAAACAGCTATGACCAAAGAGAACCTCTCCACACCACATTATACTCAAAATTCCAGAAGTTCATCACTGGGGCAAAATCTTAAAAGCTGTTAGAGAAAGGCAATGAATCACATTTAAAGGTAAACCCCTCAGAATCACAGCAGACTTCTCTACACAAACCTTAAAGGCCAGGAAGTCTTGGAGTGAAGTGTTTCAAGCCCTAAAAGATAACAACTTCTAACCCCAACTTACATATCCTGCAAAACGTTCCTTTAAAAATTTATGGAGAAAGGAGGTAGTTCTAAGACAATGAGCACTTCAAGAAATTAATGACCACTAAACTAACATTACAGAAAACATGCACCTGTGTCTTAGAAAGAGACACTGAAGTCAACAATATCAATAAGTCAAAAAAAGTCTAGTGTGATGAACACCTAAACAAAAGGGGAAATCAGCACAACAGTGGAGGAAAATAGCACAACAGTGGTACTGACAGGACCAAGTCAATACTGCTCAGTAATAACTCTCAATGTGAATGGACTCAGCTCTCCAATCAGAAGACACAGATCAACACAATGGATCAGAAAAAGAACCCAATAATATGCAGCACACAAGAGACACATTGAATTTTAAAAGATACAGATTGCAAATCAAAAGATGGAAAACAATAATTCATGCAATAGGATCACAGGAAAGTCAGGAATTGCTACCCTCATCTTAAAGTGGGTTTCAGGTGAAGACCTATCAGCAGAGACAAAGATGGTGACTGTGCATTAGTTAAGGGAGCAATTCAACAGGAAGAGTTAACAACTGTAAACACACTGTAAGGTGTTGCTGCCTTAATATGTTTTCCAGTGGTTTATAGAGTATATGTGACAAATTTAACTTTTAACACTTTTAGAATAACTTAGCTTCTGGTTCTCTAGGCCGTGTTTGGTTCTCCAAGTGTAGTCCTTGATAGTGGCATCAGTGTCACAGGGAAGCTGTTGGAAAGTAAGTTCTTGGTCTCTATCCAGATGTACTACTGAGTTAGAAACTCAGGGTGGAGATCAGCAATGTGGAGTAATATAAAATTAAAATTCAAAGACCACTGACCCTTAGTGTCCAAGGTGGGCTAGGGGGAAACTTACAAAACTTATACTATCTGCGTGTTTTACAAAATATAATACCAGAAAGAAAACTAGAAGCCGTGGAATTTGGTCCAAATGCATGCAAAGTAGATATCAGTCATTTATTCAGATGTTGAACAAGTTATTTAAAAGTGATGACTTGAATTGTTGTTTCTAAGTGGTTGTTACAAACTTGCATTCCTGGTCATAGTTCTAAGGTTAGGGTGTTAAGCCGTGTTTGGGGAAGACAGAACATGAAGTTTGTTTTTTCTTAGAAAAGTGGATACTTTTTATTATAGTTCAGTAGATAGAGGTTTTATCGAAATTTTAGACGTGAGTCTTATTGTAGGTTTCCAGGAAGAAGAAATAGACTCATCACTTCCTCCCCATCTCCTACAATCTCTTGGGAAGCAGCTACAGTGGTGGCATCAAAGTGAACCCTTTTAGAGTACTTGACATGTGCTTGACAGACACAAACATTTTCCACTACAATCTCTCACCATTCATTGGGTAAAAGCACACGTACAGGATTTTTTTGGTTTTACATCCAAATAATATTTCCCTTTACATATTGACAAAAACCTCAGATTAAGAATTTGAAGAATCAGATTCTTAGAGGAACACTGCTGTGTCTTGTCAAGCTCTGTACCACTGGTAGAATCACTAAATTCTGTCTGCTCCTTAATTTTTTGATTAGTGAGACAGTGATTGTATTGTGTGCTCCGCTAACATGCTAGGATTCTGAACAATTGTGACGAAATATAAAAAGTACCTTCAAATTTAAGGGTGTTTTTAGAAATTAGTCCTTCCCACAAATCCCAAATCACAATCACGACCTTTCTTGTATTTTTTCCGTGTTCTTCAGCCTGGCTGAAGAGCCCCGTAGCATTGGCTGCGCTCATTTTCTTAGACCTTGCCAGGGTTACTCAAGCCAGGAAGACAGCCTGCTGTGGGGCTTCTCTGCAGGAGTGAGCAGATCACCAGAATGTCTCTGCCTTGTTTCCTGAGTAGTGAAGTGTAATGCAGCTGTATGCATTGATCAGACTAAAAATTTTATCATTTCTAGTAAATCTCAGCACTCTTTATCAGGTTTTTTTTGGTTACTGTTTGTTTGTTTTTTGCAGTTGCGGAGATTTAACCCACGAACTTTGTACTGAGCCACATCTTCGGGCCATTTTGTTTTAAAGTTTGAGACAGAGTTCTACTAAATGACTAATTTGTTCAGATTAGGCTCAAGCTTGAGCTCCCCATGCCTCAACTTCCCAGAGTGCACTACCAAGCCTGGATGACAGGATGAGGTTTTAAGCCAACTGTGGCAGTGTTGGCTTAAAATGTGAAGATAGACAACAGTATCTCAAACACACCCACACACTCGCATCACACTAATTAACAAATCCCAGGGCTGCAGCGTGGAAATGCTGCGGTATTTCTCATTGCACAGCGGGCAGCTTAACATTAAGAATTTAAACGAGGAGAATGGAACTATTTCATAGTCCAACAGCCTCCAGATTGTTATTTTATGCAGATCTTTATTATTTGGTCTTTCTTAATTTAATAACTAATCTGTATTTCTGGTACCAAAGATGCATACATTTTTAAGTGGAAATCTAAAATATGAAGTATTAAAACATAATTTACAATATGGTTTCACTTACTTTTCTTCACTGCACATGAGGTTTGCCATAACTTTTGTGCAAACAAACCAACATGGTTTTCTTTTGAGGGGATATGAGTAAAATGACAAGATCATGGTGTTACCACTGACTGTGATACTACAGTGACAGATGGGGGCCCACAGCAACTTAATTTTACCAATAGATAACATTGGAACAGGTAAATACAAACTTGCAGTAACCACTGCAGTACATGCCTCACATGCTTTGATTTGGAGAAGTCACTTTTCTAAAATAATATTTAATTAATAAACATCATGCAACGTCTGCATTAATAAGACAAAGCTCCAAAGAACTCCGGCATCTCTCTCATCTTTGAAAATGTCTCTGGGGATCATGTCAGGAAAATGTAATAAATTGACTAGACTAAAAGCTGTGTGCTTCCTTTCCCTCTCTGTGCACCCATCGTCTGTGTTCTTTCTTCTGTGTTTATTTTCTTACTAGAGATTTAGAGCAGAGCTTTCGTTCATCTGGAAATGGCCTTCTGTTTCATGATTGCGGTTCTCTTTCATGATATGCTCTCAGAATACCTTCATAAAATCACCACCCTTCATTGAAGTGAATTCCGCACATTCTTGGTGACCTGTTCCCCAGGCTGTAGTGCGAACCCTTCATCAACGCCCTTCACAGCGGCTTCTCTCTGCCCCACTCTGCGTTGTCTTGCTCTCTGTCTTGAATCATAAGTTACGAGGGGGCAGGTCCATTTCCAAAATCAATTTCTGGCGAAAGAGAAAGGGCTTCCATGCATCAGGAAACGATTTCAAAGGTTAACAGTTTATCCAAGGGCATTAATTAAACCTCTTTCATAAATAAGGGCTCAGGGCTGTCAAAAGGTGGAGGGCGGAAAGAGACAATTCCAAAGCTGTAGCTCCCTTCCCAGAGAAGAAACGAAGCTCTTCACAGACAAAGCCTATTAAGCACATTCGCTTTCAGATTGTTGAATGTAACAAATGAGAGCAAAGACACAGGCCGCAGAAGGGCCCTTAATTTTAGGGCCAAAGGACTTCTCCCATGTTCTTAGGAGTTGTGGCCTTGTCTCCGAAAAATTTAAAGGGTACTGCAAAGGGGGATAATTAGGCAAATGATTGATAGAAACAAAAGATGATATTTTATCATATGAAATAAACTTCCTTCAGAGAGAGTGCCTGTTTATTTCTATTAGCATTGATGCCTGCATATGAGATTAAAAATGACATAACCTTTGTTAGCCCCTTCAAAAGAATTAGATTTTCCTTTCTTAGGCTTTGGCTGACAAGATTCACTGCTAATTAATGAAAGGGGGAAAATGCAAAAATTACAGACTAAATTATAGGCACTTTAGTAATGGGATTTTTGTGTTTAGATCTACTATTAACATTTGACAAAATAATTTCAAAGGCAAGGGAACAGACAGCTTTAGTTTTGGTGTTTTGTGGGAATCAAGCCATATTGAGATAGAATACAGATCTTAAAAAGTCATAAGGGAGGGTCGGGGTTGTAGCTCAGTGGCACAGTGCCTGCCTGGCAAGTATGAGTCCTTGAGTTTGATTCCTCATACTAAAAAAAAAAAGAAAGTCATAAGTGAACGGTGGGCAGAGACAGTGTGTGCATTCCCTGGATACACAGGGTAGTATCTCATATTTCTAAGATGTGTGTGACAGACGTGCCATAAATTAGGTGGAATGAATGTGATAGAAAGAAAATTCCACTTAAATACATTTAATAACAGTTCAAATGATTATTTAAGGGATACTTTTTATTCTCAAATTATCCAACACAGCGCTAGGTGCAGACACGAATGCTGATAAATTTTCCGAGGAGCAGTCGGCACCAGGCATATAAGCGTTCTCTCCAAGCTTCAGCTGCACCCTGGTATTTTTGATCAGAGCACTCTCCTTGCCATATGCAAGCACTCCCTGTTGTCCAGTTTTCTTCTGGATATCTCCCGCTACCTCAGTGCCTCACAGCCCACGGAGAGGCAAACAGGTGGAAAAGCATAGCAAAAGAAATGAAGCAGGTGGGGTCTTTTCAAAATGGATAATGCCGGCTCCTATACCCAAGAGATAAGGAGTGGCAACCCTGGGAACTGTTCTGAAGGCAAAGCCATTCAAGCCCTTTGGAAGTCACAACAGGCTACAGCTTGCTGGGGATGCCAGAGGCGCAGCTGTGGGATTTAATGTTTGCCCTGCTGGGTTTTGGTCTTGCTCTGTTCTCATTCCTTACTAGCCCCCATTTGTAACTTTTGGGATGGAAATGTCTGTCTTGTGCCATTGAATGTTGGTAGTGTTTAACTTTCATTTGTATAGGGCTTGCAGCTATACAAATGAATGTAAGTTTGCCTTAAATCTCAGGGGAAGACTCTGGACTTGGATTTTTCAGCAATGCTGAAACTGGTAGATCTTTGGCAACTCTTAGAAATGGAATAAATTATATGCATAAAGGGATGTGAATGAGTCTCTGGGAGGGGCTGGTGTGAAATATTATAGCTTGTGTCTAAATGTCCCCCAAAGCCTCATTCATTCATAGGTAGGGACTTTTCAGAGGTGACTGAATCAAGATTGTGTGACACTGGGATTGATTCATGGTACACTGCCAGGACTAATGGCACTAGAATTAAGGGTGGGAGTTGCATCCACCCCAAGTAGCCTTGATAAAACATAAGGGATAGAAATAGCTGTGGTCATTCCTTGCTGCCTCATTCCCACCATGAACAATTGCTCCTCTGTCCTACTTGTCTGTCATGCCTATCTGCCATGCCCACTCTGCCTTGGATCCAGCCAATTACGGACTAAAACCTGTACAAACTGTGAGCTAAACACATCTTTCCTCCTTTGACTCTGGGTGTTGGGCATTTTGTCTCAGCAATAAGAAAAGTAACTAAGATACCAAGCTTTCATGAAATTCTCTTCACTTGGATGTAACTAGATCTGGCTATTTGCTTTTGTGGAATAGATTATACCAAAAGTGATGGGATATCACTCTAGGATTAGATTACAAAAGGTGCTGACTTGTATCCTACTCAGGATTGCTTTTTCGTTTGCTTGCACAATCTGGCATGATTTGAGCTGCCCTACAGAAAGGCTCATTTAGCCAGAAGCTGGGGAAGTCCTATGACTGGCAATAGGAAAAAGTGCAAACCTCAGCCCAGCACCACCTGGAGCAACGAATGTGGTCAGGACCTATCAGTGGGCTGGGCAGTGGATGTTCCCCTTGTCAGCCCTTCAGATAAGAACAGAGACCTGACCAAATTTGACTGTAGCATTTAAGAGCTTGGCCCAGTAGCACCCAACTAAGCTGCATCCACAGAAACAGTGAGATTAAAAATTGTCTATTGCTTTCACGAGGGCATTTTTTTTTTTTTTCCGGTACCAGGGATCAAACTCAGGACCTTGCACTTACCAGGCAAGCACTTACGCCACTGAGCTATATCCCCAGCCCTGTCTATTGCTTTCAAATCCTAGTGTTTTAAGTAACTTGTTTTACCCTGAACTGGGAAATAATTATACGTGATCTTCAGAAATGAACAATGTCAGTTTTCCTTTGGCTACCAGAAATATGTACAGCAGCCCTCCATACCCATGGGTTCCACATCTTGAAATCAATAAGTCATGGATCAAAAAATTGGGAAAAAACTAAGTGCTTCTATAATTAACATGTACAGATTTTTCTTGTTGTTAGTCCCTAAGCAATAAAATATAGCAACCATGACATACCATTTGTGTTTTATGAAGTACTACAAGTAACCCAGAGATGGTTAAAGTATATAAGAGGATTTGTACAAATATTTTGCTGTTTTGTTTAATGGATTTGCACATTCATGGACTTTAGAATCCAAGGAGAGGGTCTTCTAACTGATCAATTTTAGGGATAACTGAATATCTTCAGAAGCATAATCTGTTTTTTGTCTTAAAACAGGAAATGTTATTACATATAATATTAGTATCAAGTTGATAATTGTCCATTCAAAATAGTTTCGCAACATATATTCTCTTTTGCCTTGAGTTTCCCTTTGTTGTCCACAAATGTAACATTTTTCAGTTTTACCTGTCTTGTGAATATCTGTGATCTCTTGAGTACTTCAAGAGCAAATGCTCTGCTCATGTGGCCCAGTAGTAGCACAACCCTCTTCGTCTGTGCTGCCTTTTTCCCCAGGGTAACCAAAGGGGCCATGAAATTGGGGGGGTTATGGAGGGAGATTTGCCAGCCTTTTGTTATTTACTTGGGCTATAACATATGAATTGAATCTGAGGCTCTTTCTTCAAGAATAAGTTATTTTTATCACATCAGTTCACGCTGGTGGGTTGGACATGGATAATTATAAATTAGGTTACGTTATGAGCTTGTTCGATGTGTTAGAGAGAGCTGAGCTCCAGGGTAGTGACTTGCTCCCTCGTCACACTTAGCTTCTATTTCTGACTGCCTTATTTGAACAACCTTGACCTGCTGGGCAGTGAAAGTCTTTTCACATAAAACCAAACAGACTGAGGACAGCTGAATTTCCCTTCACAGCTACTTAACAGACACAACAGACGACAGGGCTGCCTCAGTCACTGTGGTCATTAGTGGTTCGGAACATAGCCCATGAGAAAACATTCATAAAGTCACGGATAACTTTGTTGTTTGCTCAACTCAAAATGACCTTCCCCAAAGGTAACTTTGGCATTTAAACATGCATTAAAACATAAAAGAGAAATACAACATAGGAGTTAAATGATGAAGTTGGTATTAGTATAAATCACTTATCCAAATACTTTAATGAAATTTTCAGTATTTTGGTAAGGATTCCAGTCAATACGGCAATGCTGAGCCTTCTGGTTATTACAACTATGTTTACAGACATTCAATCTTATGGAATAAAGAATTACCCAAAAGAATTAAAATTCAGCACCATTTCAGAACGGCACATTGCCTCCTATATGTTAGTACTATTATGTTTGTTTTTTAAAACAGTACTTATTTTAGTAACGATGTAGTCTGGGACACCCAGTAATTTGCGGTGAGGCTTCTTGGCCTTAGTGTGAATTAGCAAAATGGTTCTGTTGTCCTTTGTAATTAGTTTGAGAAGAAATAAGGAAAAGATGATACTTTTTGGAGGGCTGTTCAATACTACCTTTATTTCTTCTTTAATGTCTGTTAGCTAAATATAGAATTCTAATTTCCTCCTTAAGTATCAAGGAGTCTTTTGCTAAATATCCTCCGGACACAATTGCTTATTTTCACTTCATCTTTGGAAATGTGTTATTTCTGAACTTGCACATCTCCGTGGGAAAAAAGAAAAACCAGCCGATTGTAAATACTGCTGAGTGGGGCTGGGGATATAGCTCAGTGGAATAAGCACTTGCCTAGCAAGCGCAGGGTCCTGAGTTCGATCCCCAGTACCACAAAAAAAAAAAAAAAATACTGCTGAGTGCGCTGAGCCTGCTTCCGGTGACCATCACCGACACGACTCACTTGCTGTGCCTCGTGTGCTGCAAGAAGACAGACCAGACGTGTTCTGGGAGAAGAACCAAGCCTGGAGAAGTTACTGCCGCAGCATCCCAGCTCTCGCAGTCAAACCGATATTCAAGCTTTGGTCCAGGGCTAAAACTTATAGTCATTGTCACAAGGCAAAATGGTCTCTATTTCTCCTGAATTGGCTGAGTTTTGTGCATTGCCTCAGCATTCCTTCTCCGTCACTGCTTGTTCTGTGGCACTTAATACTTCCCTTACTTCTGCTTTGGCGTGGAAGATCGGAGAGATTCAACCTTGTGTAACTTGTCTTCCTAGACTTTGCAGATTCTATGGAAATCAAAGGTTTTTGCTCACTGTAAATACAATGAGCATGTTCAGGACAGGTATAATATCTTAAATTTAAATTAAAAATCTTGCTATAGTGTGTCCACATCCAAATCATTCTAGCCACCAATGCAATGAATTGTTTTGGTTAAATTGTTACATCATGAACATAATATTAATGATGACAATAATAGCAGATATAGTTTATTCTGAGACACATTCTAAGCTTTTATCCACATCAAAGTGTGTGTTGAGTAGATTATGATTGTACAAGTTTTCAAATAAGAAAATTATGGTATGGCATGGTGAAGAAGTTTGTCCAAGTGTTTATAAGCATTAAATCAATATTTTAAAACTTGCTGATCAGTGGTTATCTTTTTGTTTGTCTTTTAGTATTATACAAAATATTTTCTTTTGACACTGGACCTTTTATTTTTTAATAGTTTTTGTGTTAAGATATTTTGTCTGGTCTCCTGAGTCATCATAGTGACTGCAGAAATAATTTTGAGATCAATACTGAGGATTCATACAAAGAGAATTTTGAAATTCTCCAAACTTTTACAAACATGTCCCCAAGAAGTTAAAGGAAATCTAAGTCCTGTTCTTTCTCAGAGGGAAAATAGAACTTTATACATTTTTATTTGAAGAATTAAGTAACTATAACAATGAAAACTATCACTTGTGGAATATTGAGAGATGGTAAAAAAACCATGGAAGTTCAATATTTTCTGATTGATGTACTGAAGAATATATGGCCATTGATCCATTTTTGTTGTTTTAAGAGAATGTTTCTTTAGTACATTCAGGCTGTATAATTGAAAAATGTGGCTTGCTTGTTTTGTTTTTATTTAATCTGGCTTGTTCAACAGAGAAATAATCTGTAGAGTCCATTGGGAATGGGTATTGTCAAGTCAAGTGTGATGTGCCATATATTTGTTATTTGGGTGTTAAGACTGTTGGTGTCTCTGACACATGAGTGACATATAAATTTTTAAGACAATTTACTTTTTCCTCTTCTTCTAGTTTGGGAGAGACAAAAACCACTAACCAAGAACCAGAAAATGATAATAATAAATTTCACTATACTCTCATTTTCATTAAAAAAGAATAAAGCTCATATTTTATGCTACTCATCATCCTCATAAATTAAAAATAAGTATAATTAAAAACATACCTTTATATAATTATTATTAGTCCCTCTTAAAGAATTTGTATATTTGTACTGTTCTGAAGTATCATTTACAAAAAACTTTTATGTATTTAAAACAAATAATGTGCTGTATGATATATGTATATATTGTGATAGATCACCACTATCAAGCTAATTAACATATTTATCATCTGGTATAGTCACTTTATTTTATGATTTTGTGGTGAAAATATGTAAGATCTATTCTCTTGGCAAATTTCACATATGTAAAAAGTTTTATTAACTGTACTGACCATATTTTATAGTGAGAGTTTATCTTTATCTTAGCCATTTTTAATGGTTGAAATAAATAAGCAAAAGTGAGCTTTTTTCCTACTTTTTCATGTTACTTTTAAAATGTGGCATCAATCTATTTGATAAATACTGCTTTTATATATACACAAATTTTGGCACATGAGAGCAATCTTTCATTGGCTGTTTTAAAACATCTGTTCTCTTGATGCTAATTGAGTTCTAAGAAAAAAAGTAAAAACATAAAGAATTATTATCTGAGGTATTCACAGAATTTTAAATGATTATCTATATGATTAAGTGCACTGAGAGGCAACAGCCATTAAATGCAAAGTAAGAAACTTTTGCAGTAGTTATATATATAATAATTTCTTTTTTTTTAAATAAAAGCACAAAAACATATTAACAAACAGACACAAATTAGCATAAGAAATAGTACAATCAAAACTGATTTACAGACAAGGTGACATGGACTCAACACTGGTTGTTGTTTACCTATTGATATCTTCGAAGTGTATATTCATGAACACCGATACAGACATGCGAAACTGGTCAGACAATTAATCATCTCAACAAGAGAAAAAACAGAAAAAACAAAAAATCAAAAACAAAAAAACCCCAAAAACAACAAGCAAACAAACAAACAAACAAAAAACCAACAATAGTTGCTGCTTTGCATATTGATATCTTCGAAGTGTGTGTTCAGGATAACACATACAGACATACAAGATTGATCAAATAACCTGTCATCAATTATTCCTTAGCATTAAGTGATATAATACAACAGTAGAACCATGTTAGCCCTCCTGCACATATGTATATACATACATACATACATACATTTTTGCCTCTTCCTTTTCTCCTTTCCCTCGTCCCATCTGTTCTTTGTTTTTGAACAGATTTCCTTCATGTCTCCTAGTTTATATTCCCACACTCGGGTTCTTACACCAGTGATACAATACGTTGCCTGCACATGTACCGCTGATTTATTTCACTTATGAGTATGAACTCCAGTTTTGACCACTTGCCTACAAAGTCCCCAAAACTGTCTTTCTTTATAGCTGAATAATATTCCATTATATAAACATGCCACAATTTTTTAATCCAGTCTTCTGTGGATGGACACTTGAGTTACTTCCACATTTTAGCTATTACAAATTGCACTGCTATAAACATGGGTGCACATATATCAGAGTGATATGATGTTTTCAGATCTTCTGGGAAAATACCCAGAAGGGGAATAGCTGGTTTGAATGGAACCTCTAGACCTAATTTGCGGAGAAATCTCCAAATGGCTCTCCACAGTGGTTGCACCAGTCTGCATTCCCACCAGCAGTGTAATAGAGTCCTATTTCTCCACAGCCTTGTCAGCATTTGTTATTGGATGCCTTTTTCATACTGGCCAGTTTTACTGGGGTGAGATGAAATCTCGATGTTGTTTTTATTTGCATTTCTCGAATGACTAAGGATGTGGAACATTTTCTCGTATATTTATTTGCCATTTGTATTTCTTTGTCTGAGAAGTGTGTATTCATCTCAGATGCCCATTTCTGGATTGAGTCTTTGAATTTGGACAGGTACATGCTTTTTAATTCTTTGTATGTTCTAGATAGAAGACCTTTGTCTGAGGGACAGCCAGCTAGGATTTTTTCCCAATTTGTGGGTTTTCTTTTTACTTTGCTGGTGATTTCTTTAGATGTACAAAAACTTTTCAGTAGGATGAGGTCCCAATTATTGATTCTTTGAAGTATTTCCCTTGCAGCTTCATTTTTGTTCATGAAGTC